>BSBK01003007.1:0-62500 GCA_027943335.1 Chamaecyparis obtusa | reverse complement strand
CGTTTACAATCTACAAATATAAACCTTATTGAAATCCAATGAATCAACTGCACCCGAAGCATTCCTTATATTCGTAGGAATAAGACTGAAGATCAAGTTTGCTAATAAAACTCCGACAAGCTATGCTAATCCATAACCAAATAACTTCTATGATGTTAGAAATACAAACTGAGTTTTGTTTAAAGGGCATAAAAATTTTATTGAAAGAAAATATTCTATTCCTTAGAGAATCTTACAGTCATAAACTTTTATCTATTTCTTATAAACACTGTCAAATGTCAAGAGAGATATGTCATTAATAGTGTTTCTTATCAAAGGTAGGACCTTTATCCATAGTTTATCAAAGAGATTTAGTATTTATACTCAAAATCATTGAACGTCCCTAGAAAGCTATAATTATCTTGAGTAATCTAATATTTATAGTCCTGACCTATACTAGACTATATCTTACTTCATTTTTTTATATACCACCAGTGCCTCCTCTTCCGCGTCTCCAAATTTCTGAACCTGAGAGTTGCGCTTTACTGTTGGCCATATGAAGTAGATATTGTGCTTCTTATCTTCGTCAAACTCCTCAGGGATTTCATATCCTTCTGCCCACTAGTATTCCTTCATCCAATCCAAGGTGAGAGGCTCACCTAGTATGGATTTCATTAAAAAATCCATATTCCTTTTCATGTCTGGCTAGAATGTCTCAAAGATCGCTTCCTCTTTATGAACTAGTATAGGGTGTTTTTGGGAAGCTAGGATTGTGGGCAATTGGTTTCCCTCCATTCTCATATATACTTCAAGGATGGGGATTTGTTTATTCATGTCTATACTAAATACAACCTCCTCAAGGCCTTCCAGTATGTCCTTTTTGAAAATCTTTCTCGTAACTTTGAGAATTTCTTCTTTGGAATATTCAGCTTCAATTGCAAGTGAGATAAACAGACCGACAATATGACCATTGGCTTGAATTGTGAATGAATTATCAAAGTAAAACTCACCCAGGCTTTTTTCAAGGGCTCTGCGACAGTCATTGGGGATCTCTCTTAATATTTTTTTCTATCTTTCAGGAAGAATTGGCCCCTGAAAAGCCATCTATCGCTTATCGAAAGAGAAAGTGATAACATTAGTTTCCATTCTACAACTCTTCTAAAAAACTAAGATAAACAAATTGCTACGAGGCCTCATTCTTAGATTAGTGTTAAAAGCTAAGGGGAAAGTTCTGGAGAAGATCATGTGAACATGAAGAGGGAGGAGCTGTCCTCATTATTATGAATTTTAAGTAACGCATTAGTAAATGATCGAGAAAAGTACCATTATATTGATGACATCTTTAGTTTTTGAAAGCCAAGTACCCTGCCCTGGGGATCTTGAGTTGGATGCGGAGATTTTGGGAGATATTAGGCTTCCTTTTTCATGATTACGGGGTAGTTTAAGGATAAGGGCTATCTAAACATATCTATCAGAAATGATACATGGAAAAGGTGCTTAAGAACTATTATTACTAGTACTTTTCTGTATGTAGTCCGTTCTTCTTGAAGCTATAGTAACAAAGAAATTTAAAAAATATGAAAATAGGTTTATGATCCCATTAAACCTTGTTGATTATAATCCTATTATAAAGTTTTAAGAACTCATGCTAAATTTTTTCTTTTAGGGCTTTGACTCGATATGAAAATTAGTGCCCAACATAGTTCCTAGGATCAATAGAAGCTGCTAGAAAATTAACCTTTTTTAACTATGAATTACATGAAAATATTTTTACCTTCGAATGATTTAAGGGTATACTTAATAGTTTAATAGAATATAAGCCCCTGCTTCATCTTCTCTTAATTTATCTTCTATTCTTGCCAAGGCCTTGTTCCCTATTTATCCTTCTTTTCAAAACGATAAGATGATGGTTCTCGGTTTTAAAATAAGCCGAGAGATAATTTGTGTATAGAAAAAGTGATTAAAGGTATTTTTTGCTTATAATCACTGAACCAAGTTGGGAGCTTGACAATTCTAGTTAAGTTCAATTATTTTATTGATTTTAAAATAGGAAAAAAAAATTGCAATTAAGCAAAGCTTAGAAAATTCCTAATCTTAGAAGCTATCCTTGTATGGAAGAGAGAGATTACAAATCTTCCTTATGACTTAGCTTCTTAAGGCTCAGCCTGATGAGCTTGATGATGTTGATGAGTATTTACCATCTCTTACCAGCTTAGGTCCTATTTCATCTTCCACAATAAAACCATTCATCCAGTTTTCCTCAAATGGCAAATGTGAGTAAAGAAAAATAAGAAATCTAGATTCCGCCTAATGGAGGGGGTCTCCTCGATGTATCCATCCCAATCTTCCAACTCAAGAATAGGAAAGGTCACCACATCACTTCTTTCATACTTGCAAGGTTTCGGTATAGTTAAATCAATATGGATGCTCTTCAATACTTTGTCCAGATCTTTGAAATATTTTCTTTTGAAGATCCTGCTACATAGATTCCCATTAGCCTTCACATCAGGATCTACTTGGAGGGCCGAGGCTAGAAAAATTTCTAGGATATTAGAATTGACTTGATACTTATTTGAATTTTCCTTAAACTCTTTTCCTAGAATCACTGAAACTGCTCTAACTACAATGCTAAATTTTATCATTAAGATCTTTCTGATCCTGCTAGTAGAGATAACTTCATCGAAGGCTATTTTCTTATGAAAGCTTCTCAATTTAATTTGGGTAGACATTTCTACTGGCTTGAGAAAAACTATAGGATATTAATTACGTTCTCCTTGTTCCCTTTTAAAAGCTCTGCGAGGAAGTATTAAGAGATGAGAATCCCAAGTGTTAGCTATTCTCTTGGTAGCCAAAAGGTCTCCTATTTTTTGATAAACCTAAGACACAATTGCTCAACCTTAAATAAGTATATTAAGGGAAGGAAGGTTTAGTTTTATGTAACGTTTAAAGAGATTAACTTTAGAAAAAGTTTTTAGAAAAAATTAAAGAAAGGACACCTTTGATGAAAATTGAAATTATACAAAATTGATGAGGTGGGTAAATTATGAAAAAATAAAGGGAGACATGATAGATATATAGAATTATTATGTTTAGATAAATATAAATAGTTCTAAAGGATAAAATATTGTTTCCAGAATTGAGTTAAAGTGTAAAAAGGAAAAGCAATTATTGCATGTGAGGGTAATCTTTAAAGGAGGTCTAGAGGGTGCATATGAGGGATCTAGATTACGTTATAGATTCAAATTTTTGTAATGCTGAATGTCTAAACATTTTTAGAAGCCTTGGACCATAATTTAGAAATTTAAGAGGGTTTAAATATCCCAAAATTACTACAGCTACTGGTGGTGTCTTCTTATTTCAAAGATATCCCATCAGCCCCCAGGTTAGCTAGTTCATCTGCCCTCTTATTTTCTTCTCTGTAAATATGATTAATTGATACTTCCTGAAAGGATTCACATAAGGCTAATTCTTGGGATAGAAGGGAATTTAACCTCCAATTCAGAGTCACTTTTTTCCTAAGTGCATTAATAATAATTGCTGAATCGCCCTCAATTTTTAAATGTTGTAATCCCGAGGACACACATTTTTGAAGACCCTTTATTAGGGCGTAAAGTTCTACCCAATTATTTGTTTCTTCCCCAATAGGAGTAGCTAATGCTACAATTTCCTTACCTTCATGATTGTGAATGCTACACCCAATGCCTGCGATACCCAGATTACCCCTGGATGCCCCATCAAAGTTAAGCTTGTGCCAATCATTCTTTGGAGGTTTCCAAATGCATTCATTTCTTTTTGACATTTCATTTTGAAAATTAGAGCCGATAAAAGGCGGTAATACTAAACCTTCCCACTTACCTCGCATTCTTCCATCCCACTGACTCATTTTTAGATCTGTTTTCTGGATTTTGATTGTATTACTATTCATTTTTTCTATTATTGCTGCTTTGATTTTATTGCATAATTGTTTCCACTCCAACTTTTCATCTCTGAAAATTCTTCTATTGCGTTCTTTCCATACTTCCCAAATTACTATAGATGGTGAGATAGCCCATAAGTTTGCAAAAATGCTCTTTTTTTTTATGATTGGCCAAGCTTGCAACATAGCCTTGAGAGATTGGGGGAGGGTAGAGGACCACCCTAAGTTCCCTTGTAGCCACTTCCAACATTGATTTGTGAAAGGGTGGTTTAGGAATAAGTGGTCTGCATTTTCTTCATCTTTTTCACAAAGAGGACATCTACTTGGACCTGAGTAACCTAATTTTCTGAATCGATCTACAGTTAAAAGTCTATAGTTCAAAGCTAACCATGTGCAAAAGTCTGCTTTCAGTGAGCACTCCTTACCCTAGCATAGGTGGATAGGTAAAGAGGTTTTAGGTCTGTTGTAGCTTTGGGAAATGAGCCTATACCCATCTTTAGTGTTGTATTTGCCTAACTTAGAGCCATCCCAGACTAATTTGTCTTTAGAATTGTTTAACAAAATTTTTCTATTTTTGAGAATATCTTTGATTGTTGATTCTTCAAACAACGAGACCCCATATTCTTTAATGGATTTCCAAACCCAATTCCCATCTTCGCAAGTGATGTAATCTTTAAGAAAGAGACCAATCTTCTCCTTTAATGATTTAATGAGAGAAGGATTGTTTAATATTTTAGATATTACCTCATGGCCTCCTCAGGAGTCATCCCAGAATAGCACCTCCTCTACTGATCCTGGGCTCCATGTTAATTTTTCCAAAATGATAAATCTGCATTCCATCATAAAATTCCAAATCTTCAATCCTTTGGGGGGGTTTGATTCCCTTAAGATATTAATGGGTGAATGATCCTTCAGATATTTGTGAATAAGAATTTTTGCCCATTTTGCTTCAGGGTTTCTAAAGAGCCTCCATAGTAGTTTGGCCCCAAGGGCTTTCCCTTGATCCCCTAGATTTTTGAGGCCCACTCCTCCTTCCTCTTTGGGTTTACAAATGTTTTCCCATGATATTAGCAGAATTTTCTTATTTTCATTGCTCCCTTGCCAGAAAAATGTCCTTAAATGCTTCACAATTCTTGATCTTTTATTTGTAGATAGGTGTAAACATGATAAGTGATATGTTGACATAGCTGCCAAAACTAAACTAACCATGGTAGATCTGCCTGCAGAGGACAACCATCTCCCTTTCCATGAGCTCATTTTGTTTTTAGTCTTGACTATAATGGGGTCCCATATTTTTGTTTCTCTATTGTCCTTGACTAAGGGAAGACCTATGTATTTACATGGAAGCTCCCCTTCCTTAAAGGTGAGGATTTTGCAACTATATTTTTTAGTACCTATGTCGGTATGAAAAAAGAAAATTTTTGATTTATTCGGATTGATTTCTTGACCAAAGGCTTTAGAGTATGTCTCCAAAATCCTCTTAAAGGTTCTTGCCTCACTTCTTTTGTTGACGCCATATAGAAGAGTATCATCTACAAAATGCTGATGAGAAGTAGGCTCTAAGTCACTAGTAATGGAAATTCCCTAAAGGGTTTCCTAATTCCTTTCCTTTGTTATTGCCCTACCTAGAGCCTTGGCCATGATTATAAATAGGAAAGGGGAAATTGGGTCTCCTTGTCTGAGTCCTCTAGATATGCTAAAAAATCCCTCTGGGGTACCATTAACTGGGACTGAAATCATAGGAATAGATATACATTCAAAAATTAAATTAATCCAACTTTTAGCAAAGCCAAAGGCTTCCATGCTTTTGCAAAGAAACATCCAATCCACTTTGTCATATGCTTTTTTAATGTCCAGTTTGATAAGCATACTTGGATTTCTATTCTTAAGGATAGAGTGAATGGCTTCCTGAGCTATTATTACCCCATCGTAGATGGATCTTCCTGGAATAAACCCAGTCTGTTCTTTGCTTATTATCATAGGGAGAAGTTTTTGGAGTCTAAGGGCCAGAGTTTTAGTAAGCAATTTATATAAAGTACTGCATAAAGCAATAGGTTTATATTCATTAAGGCAAATTGGTTTCTCTTTTTTGGGTATAAGAGAAATAAAAGTGTTGTTAACTTCTTTAAGAATTTTGCCTAAATTTCTAACTCCCTCTAAAGCTTCCATAACCTCTTCCCCTATAAAGTGCCAACACTTTTGAAAAAAATGGTTGAAAAGCCATCAGGCCCTGGGGACTTGTCCAGATTCATTTGCATTAATGTAGAATGGATTTCATTCATTTTGAATTTACTGGTTAGCATTTGATTTTGTTGTTTAGTTATGAATTTTGGGATGTTTTGGAGTAGATCTATCTGACATCCCAAATTTAAGGAATCCCTATTATTTAAAACATTATCAAAGTAATTTACTAATTCATTAGCTATACTTTTGGCATCCTCTATAATATTTCCTTCCTCATTAATGATACAAGAGATCCTGTTCGCAATTCTTCTCTGTTTGGTACTATTGTGAAAAAAATTTGTATTTCTATCCCCTGCTTCCAACCATGTTTCTCTTGATTTTTGTTTCTGAAATATTTCTTCTTTGGCTAAGATCTCCTCATAATATTTTAATAAACCCTTCTCTTTATGGTATAGAACATCATTCATTCCTTCCTTAATAACCTGAGAATTGACTTCCCCTAGTTCAGTCTCAAGTTCTAATTTCTTTTCAAAGATGTTGCCAAACTTAGATGAATTCCATTCTATTAGTTTTCTTTTAATCCATTTTAGTTTATTTACAAGACTATACATCTTTGAGCCCTCAAACTGAGGTTCCTACCACTAGGTCTCAATGAGATTTAGTAGATCAGGATCTCTCAACCATACTTGTTTGAATTTGAAGGCACTTTTTTTTGGCCTAGTTTGTGTTAAAATGTTTAGAATGATTGGATAATGGTCTGATCCAGAAATTGGTGTGATGTTTGTCATGAGTGACACATCATATAAGGATAAGCTACTTTTAAGGAAGAATCTATCTAATTTCTCTGCAATATTACAGAAGCCCAGTTTTCTATTATTCCATGTGAAGGCATTGTCTCCTGTTAGAATTTCGAGAAGGGAGTTGTAGTCCCTCCATTGTATGAAATATTTAGCTGCTAAAGGAAGGGAATTAACACCTCCCCTTTTCTTAGAAGTCTTAGTAATTACATTTAAGTCTCCACCTAGAAAGAAAAGTGTATCCCTTGTTTGATCCAAATAGGATCCTATCTCATTCCAAACTATAAGTTTATCTTTGTTTTGAATAGGTCCATAAACATTGATTAAATTAAAAGTTAGATTAAGTCTAAAGTTTTTGACCATACCACTCATCCAATATTGTCATCTTTCTAAAATCTTTATTGAGATGTTATGGGGATCCCAAATGATTGCAAGTCCCCCTGATGTGCCTTTGGCTGACGAGGCTTCAATTTCCCTTATCCCTAATTTCTTTTTGAAATTCCCTATTTCTAAACTATCTAGCTTCATTTCTTGAATTAACATAATCTCTGGGTTGTGAATTTTGATGCAACGTTTAATTAAACATTGCTTGTTAGGGGCATTCATGCCCCTAACATTCCATGATAGGAAATTCATGGTGCCTTGGGAAGGCTCTTCCCCTTCCTTGCATTCAGAATAGAAGTAATCTTTATCTATCCTACGGCATCCCCGACTAAGTCCCTAAGTTCTGTAGTAGATCTTCTTCCTCTTTTCTTTAGTTTTTTTGCACAATCCAGGGAGATTTTACTCTCCATATGTTGAGCTATGCCAAGGGATACCTGGTCTTTCATTTCTTTTTCTTCTAAGTTTATTAATAACTCCTCTATAGGGACTTCTAAGTAAACATTGTTTAAATTGATATCCTCAACGAGGAGTTCCCTTTGGAGCTCAGCTTCTTCTGGATCCCATATCTCATTCAACATTTCTTCCATCATTTCCTCTGGTAGTGTTTCTTTTATATAAGTTGTTATTATATTTACTTCTTCAATTTTCTCTTTTTCAGATTTTGAGTCTTCTAAAATCTCTCACAGATTTTCATAGTGGATGTTATTATTCTTTGGAGGTGAGCAACCAATATCTTCTATTTTACTCATTGATGGACTATTAGTGGGATCTTCCCCTATACTCTTAGCTTTTGTTACATAAATGTGAGGGAATACTCTCTCTCTGCTCCTAAAATTTGTAGTTCCCCCCTACCGCTTTGAATTGCCTAGGTTTAAACCCAAAAAATCCTTGATTTCATCCTCCTCTACATAACTAATGCTCTTTTTGAAACTATTTTCTAACACTACTGAATTTGGTTTTATAAAATTTAAGGGTGTTGGATTGAAAAAAAGGTCTTGGTGTTCATTGGACCATGCATCATCTATGATATGATATTCTGGATAGTATATATTCTTCCTACTATTCCTTGCAGTTAAGGGCAAGCCAGTTGCTACATCAAGTCTATTATTTGGGGATATTTCTGCTTTATCTAAAATGTCGGTTAAGGATACCGTTGGATCTACTTTCATTATTTCCTTAATAAGTATACTTTTCCTCCTATTGGTTTCTTCAAAGTCACTAGTCTCATCATCGGATGAGAGTGAGAAGTCTATATTTCCTTGGGCCAGAAAACTCCCCGATGATGGTATAAATCATGATAGTTTAATAGTTTTTTTTTACTAGGGAGCCTCTCATATACAAATGAATTTTAACTTGCACACTGGGCAGGTTGGTGAAACAGAACCCACTTGATATCTTGTTAAACATAATTTTGGGAAGATCTTCAGTTGAAATCGGGAACCTAGGGTAACCCTTCTCTTCTTCTGTATACAATCCCAAAGCCTTACCCTCCTTGAAAGATTTTTTTTGTTTATAATAGAGAATCTCTTTTAGGTTTGATGTGCTTAAGTATTTCTTCTGATTTAATTTCTTGTGTGAGAAGAAGAGGATATTTTCTATAATATCATCCTGGAACTATTCCAACAGTAGGCAATAAGAAGTTTTATTGCTAATATAGTTTATAGTGTTAGGGTTTTGTGAGAATTCTGAGGTTTTGACCAAAATTTCAACATCTAAGGAATCCAAATAGTTATCCTCAAGACCCATTGCTTCACCAAAGGTTTCCCCAATTTGATATATAATTTGACTATGTAATAATTCTACAGGCATATTTGAAATTTTCACCCATTTTGGAGTAACAATGTTGTTAAAGATATCCTTATTAAAATTAGGTAACCATTTTAAAAATTTGACTACATGCCCTCGATAGAAAATATGAGCTAACTCTAAAAGTTTGTCTAATAAATAAATCCTCACATTCAAAATAGAAGCAGTTATTTGGAAGAAAAGTTATACTTACCTGTGACTTAATGGCCGCTCGTAGCCATTCTTTAATACCTATGAATGTTATTCCTGAGCCGAACCATTTACCAAAAGGTTTGAAGGAATTACATTGATTCCACAACCCTTCTGTGAATGTATGAAGCCCTTTAATGGTTTTTAATCCCCCTGTATTATAAGGTTTAGATCTTCGATGTGGCAGAGAGTACTTTTTTGATGATACCTTATTATGCATAGGTCATTGATTCTTATCGATCTCATTTTGACTCCTCCTATGTGGTGGAGTGTAGAGCTAAGTGCTGTTTAGGGGATGTGTATTCAAACCTAGGCAAATTGATCGCTATTGTGGCAGAGAGACATGGGAAAAGTTTTGGTGCCTAGATTCCTTTTCTAGGTCATTATGAAGATAATCAAACTGATTCCTAAGAGGGATCTGGAATAGTTTGGCTTTATTCAAGGGGATATTATGAGTCTTTTGAATTTTCCAGTTCCTCTCCCTCTTCGCATTTTGGAGAAAAGTAGGTTTCTATTCTTTGAGATCCGTGAGAACTTTGTGAGAAGCAGAAATGTTCTAGGAGGAAAGACTAGGGCTGTCATGATATCTAGGCCTTGCTTTGATACCTTCCTTTTGCGGAGCAGCATATTTTGTTAAACAAAAGAAATCAGATTGCTTATCCAGTGTTTCCACATTGAAAATAATGTGCCTGCGATTGCCTGAAAATATTAGATAATGATCTTACTATTTCGCGAGCAGAGCCATTTTTTTTCCATTATAAAATGTCAAATAACTCTATCATTATGTGGATGTTATGTTAATGGTATAGGAGGGATAAAATTTTGATATACAATTTGATGAATTATTTCTATTTTGTTTTTTCCCTTCTAGCATCAATCTAGTGATACACAATTTGTGACACTCACCAACACAAAATAAAATAAAAGTAATTTATCTTCTCTTGTAACATAAAACTTCAAATTCTAAACAACATGATCAATTAAGGCAATCCCAAGGTTGACACTATGAACAATGACTTGATGATGGATATACTCATTGAAATGATGTGATATTGTTAGTAATGACAAACAAACTTACATGATTATTCCTAGATTCTATCAAATTATTTTCCCCTTAAATAAAATTAAATTGTGAACCTCTAATATGTTGAAAATTAGCGTCATGAGGAAAACATATATAAATTATAATAATGCCTCAAATAATACAAAGTATTATCTATACAAATAGTTTTGCCATTTCTTTCTTCTCATTGCTTCTCCTCTTATATATTCTCTATGTCTTTGGTCTACAAAACAAATAAGGAATGGGACTTACATTAAACAGTAGAAACACTTATATACTAAGCATTAAGAGGTAATAGTGAAAATAGCTTGTGATAAAAAATTGAACTACATATCATCTTACTATTTAAACTATAAATTGTTATTAGTCTGATCGAATTTTATCATGGTATCATAGCAAGTTTAAAGATTCTTATATTAGACACATCATAATAACAACGTAAAATAATTGATTTTCTCATGTCTTCATACTTTCATCATTCAATATGGTGAATGGATTAAGGGTTGAAGATAGGCTAGAGGGTCGCGTGTCAAACTTCACATCTTTGAAATTCATAATAAAACTTTCTTTGAAGGAAAATGAATTGGTTGAGCTTGTACTAGAAGAAATAAATTCACCCACTGAGAAAAATGAAATAGTACAGTGGAATAAAAACAATATCAAAGCGATGAGAACGATTGTGGAATCTGTAAAGGATCACATTGTAACAATCATCTCCAAACTTGAGTCAGCCAAAGAAATATTGTTTAAGACATTAGAACGTATGTACAAAATTAACAACACAAGTAGAACACTTGATTTGAAATATAAATTACATTATATCAAGATGGCTAAAGGAGAATCTTTACATCCTACTTTATGAAAATTTTAGATGGAAGAGATCAACTCTCCACTATTGGTTATATTGTTGATAGAAAGGAATTGTCAATGTTGGCTTTGAATGGACTTCCTGAATCATGAGAATATTTCATTCATGGAATTAGTGTGAGGTCAAAATTTCCTAAGTATGATCGATTACAAGAAGATTGTATACAAGAAGAATCAAGATTGATTACAAAAGGAATTAGAAAAGGCTCTACTAATGAATAAACCCTTGTACTAACATCACAATCCTCAAAGAAGAAAAGAAAAGAAAATATTTTAAAAGAAAGAAAGACAAAGAATCTCACAATGGTCCTACATTTAAAAGAAGAAGGAATGCAACAAAGGTTACATGTTATAACTGAAAAAAATTGGTCACTATGCAAATCAGTGTAGAAAAAATCCTAAGTCACAAGCTACTATCACTGAAGTAAGTAAAACTGTTACATAAAAAAATTTAGATGGATTCTTATTTTACTCTTCACTTTCAAGTCATGTACAGACTAATCATAGCACTTGAATAATAGATAGTGGTGCATCTCGTCATATTACTAGATTTAAACAATATTTAAAAAAAATTAATGCAAAGTAATTCATTTGATCAAGTGACCATTGGAGATGACTCCAGTCATTCTATTGAGGGAGTTCAGACATCCTCTCTCAAATTAAACTAGATGATATCTCCTTACAATTAAATAACATAATATTTATTCCAAGAATCAAAAGAAACCTTGTCTTTGTCCCAGCCTTGGAAGATGAGGGATATCACATTGTATGGCCAAGTTCTTATATGGCCAAAGAACTCTAATATCAAAAAAAATAAAATTATTGGAGTTTGTCATGGTCATCTTTATAGACTTTGCACAATCCCTACTCAAGCATTAACTCATATTTCTTCTAGCACTTGTGAAATTTGGCATAGGAGATTGGGCCATCTACATTTTCTAGCACTACCCATTATGGAGAAGATGGTTACTAGCCTACCTAAACTTACCCATGAGAAAAAAAGGAACATGCGAAGGATGTGCATTAGGTAAGAACACTAAAGGTACTTTTCATAATAGTGAAAATAGGTCTAAATGTATTCTAGATCTCATTCACTCAGATTTAAGAAGTCCAATGTCTACTGCTTCCTTTAGTGGTTTCTTGTACTATATTATTTTTGTTGATGATTAATCTAGAAAAACTTGGATCTATTTTCTTAAAAATAGAGAATTTGATGAGGTACTAATGAGATTCAAATAATTTAAAGCTCTAGTTGAAAATCTATCTGAAACAAAAATCAAAATCCTAAGAACAGATAATGGAGGAGAATATACCTCAACTAACTTTTAGAATTACTGTATTGAAGATGAGATTAAGATGAATTTGTGTGTTCCCTATAATCCTCAATAGAATGATGTAGCTGAAAGGAAAAATATAACAATTTCTGAAGAAGCCAGATCCATGATTCATTATCAAGATATTCAAACCTCGTTTTGGGAAAAAGCTTGCATAACTGTGGTTTATATTCAGAATAGGTGTCATCATCAAATTCTGGATAATAAGACACCTGGGGAATCTTTCATGGGAAAGAAACCATATGTAAGTCACCTAAGAATATTTGGATGTTCATTTTACATACACATACCCAAAGCTAAAAGAACCAAGCTAGAACCCTCTTGAAAGAAAGGAATATTTATAGGTTATAGTGAAACATCAAAGGCCTCCATGATATATATACCTGAACAAAAATCAATCAATTAAGTAGGGATGTAACATTTGAAGAAGATATTGCCTTTAGAAAATCCAAGGGTACTTCTGAGACAAAGAGTGAAGATAGAGAACTTCCACAAGACATGGAAGAAGACCTTACTCCTAAAATTCAGAGTGAGAATCATCAGCCTAAAAAAGATGATGGTCCAATAGATTCTACAGATGGGACTAGAGAATTTGTTGTAAATTTGAAAAGGTCTCTATGGACACGAAAAGTAATACAAGAGGATGAAAGTTTTGAAGCACCTAAAGGAACACATAGGGAAAGTAAGAAACCACACAAATTTTTCATGTATATGTTTCATTAATGAGTGAAATCATAATATCTAAACCCTCTAGTGTTGAGGAAGCCTCTAGTCAGTAAGTTTGGAAAGATGCAATGAATGAAGATACCAATCAATATAAAAAAATAATGTTTGGGACATTGTACCTAGACCAGAAGAAAAATCAATTGTTTCTTCAAAATAGATTTTCAAAATCAAACATACTACTGGTGGAAGTATTGGGAAATACAAAGCCAGATTTGTGGCTAGAGGATTCTCATAGAAGGAAGGAATTGATTATAAAGAAATTTTTTCTCTTGTTACCTGATACACTTTAGTTAGAACCATCATTTCTATTGCTGCATTCAAAAGGTGGAGGATTCTTCAGCTTAATGTTTTAAAAAAACCTTCCTTAATGGCATAATTAAAGAAGTATATGTCAAAAAACCTGAAGGATTCATCATACATAACAAGGAAACTATGTTTTCAAATTAAAGAAAGCATTGTATGGTCTAAAGTAGGCTCCATGGGGTTGGTATGAAAGGATTGACTCCTACCTCATGAGCTTGGGATTCTATAATAATGATGCAGATTCAAACCTATACTTCAAAGTAATTAATGGAGAAACATTAATTCTAGTACTTTATCTTGATGATTTACTTATCACAGGTGAAGATCATCTTATTTTCAAATCTAAGCAAGAGTTAGCCTCTGAATTTGAGATGAAGGATCTTGGTTTACTACACTACTTTCTTGGGTTAGAAGTATGACATAAATCTAGTTCAAGATCATATTAAGTCAAGGAAAGTACACCATAGATATACTAAAGAGATTTGGTATGATAGATTGTAAATCCATGTCCACACCCATGGAAAAAAATATGCATAAATTAAAAGGAGAAGAAACTGATTTAGAATTAGCAGACTATACTCTATATAGCAAAATGATTGGGTCTCTAATGTATCTCATAAATACTAGACCAAATATCTATTATGAAGTAAGTTCTCTCAGTCAATTCATGTGTGAGACAAGGTAAATTCATATAGTTGCACAAAAACATATGTTGAGATACCTATAAGGCACAATTGGATTTGGCCTCAAATATTCTGCTAACATAGACTTGAACTTGCATGGATTCACAAACTCTGAATGGTAAGGTTCTGTTGTTGATAGAAAAAGAACCTCTAGTTGTTGTTTCAATTTAGGTTCGGTTATGATTTCTTGGTCAAGTAGGAAATAATGGCTCAAAGCTCCATAGAAGTTGAATATATAGAAACATGTATGGGAGCACGAGAAGCAGTTTGGCTCAAGAATCTTCTTATAGGATTATTTGGAAAACCCTCATAGCCCACTATCATTCATTGTGATAATCAAAGTTCTATAAAGATTTATGTTAATCCTATGTTCCATGATAGAACAAAGCATGTGGAGATCCAGTATCACTATGTAAGAGATATGGTATAAATAAATGCTATTAAGTTAAGATACACTAGTACTGAAGAAAAAATGACATACATTCTCACCAAGCCTCTCTCCAGAATTAATTTTGAATATTTTTGAGGTTAGCTTGGTATGGTAGAGATTGAAGCCTCGACTGAGAGAAAAACTCATTGATTTGTTCTTATGTATTGTACATTTACTAATAAAATATTTTTATTTAAGTTAAAAATTCTTGATTTCTTTGTAAGTTTGTTATATGAGTATCTTTTTGAGGTGACGATCTCTCAACGATAAGAAACTTGTACACTATTACCTTCATTGTGAGATGATGATCACACAATTATGGTTAATTCTTAAATCCATTATGGTGGGTAACACATGTGGTGGTACTTGATGACATGCCATAATGGTAGATATCCTAATCCATTATGGTGGATATCACATATGGTGGTATCTGATGACATGCCATAATGGTAGGTACTTTAAATCCTTTATGGTGGATAACACATATGGTGGTATTTGACGACGTGCCATAAAGGTAATTCCTTAAATCCATTATGGTGGGAGACTCTTGTAATTTTTCCCAACGACATGCCATAATGGTAGAAATCCTAATTCTTTAAGGTGGATAGCACATTTGGTTATATTCGACGACATGCCATAAAGATAATTCTTACATCCACTATAGTAGACATTGTATAAGTTAATATTGAATTGTATTATCTTATTCATTCTTTATTTATTATTGATGTTGTGTCAAATTCGACGTTGTCTTCATTTTATCTTTTTTGGGATTTCTTCTCACTGACGTGGCATCTCTATCATCACACGTTCAAGTTTCTTCATTGAGTCACATTGACTCATAATCGCTATGCCCTTTCTTTCTTCTTGTTACTTCTCCTCTTATATATCCTCTATGTCTTTGGTCTGCAAAATAGATAAGGAACGAGACATACATTAAAGTAGAAGTGCTTATATACTAGGAATTAAGAGGTGACAATGATGATAGCTTGAGATAAAATATTGAACTACATATCATCTTATTATTTAAACTATAAATTATTATTAGTTTGATAGAATTTTATCATAATATAGAAATTTAAGTGGTGATTTCTCCCTAAACTAACTTAAATGAAAACAAAAGGAAAAAGGGAAAGGGTTAGGGAATCTAAGCTAACACCTAAGGACAATGATAAGAATAAATAATTTGCTTGGATAAACAAACACTATATGGAGCTACTTTATACTTAACCAGAGATAGTTCACAACATCATAGAAATAGTAAAATATTCTAAGGTAGAAAAATCTCTTTGTATTAAAATAATCCATTCAAACAACTAATGCTGGTGTAATCCAAATGAACATCTACAATCAAACTAGTATCGAACAAGGTTCAAACTAATCATGCATTATAGTTTGCAATCAACAAACTAAAAATGGTATGAACTAAGGAATTCATCACATATCTATAAATTTCTCCATTAAAATCAATGCAATTTAACTAAAACTTTGAGAAGTAGAAACCATGCAAAATTTTGAAACAACACACAAATATAAACCATATTGTTAGACTACAACTGAAGAGCTACTTGGAGAACATAATGTGAAGATGATCATCAAGCTACAAAGATATATGTTAGACATTAGATCAGTTATTATATTGTCATTGATGTTAAGTAGTTTTGATTGTACTTGTCATGTTAGTTGCAAACATCTGAAGAAGGTAATAATGGTGAAGGAATGAGACATTTACATGAAAATGAGATGTATGAATAAGTTATGAATATGGTATTCATTGGGAAACTTATTAATGATTCTATGATTGTATGATAGTGATTTGATTGTATTACATGATTCTGTTAAGTATTGAAGTTCAAGAATGTAAAAGTTTATGTGATCGGTCTATGAAGAACTTAGTGTACATTGAACATATGTAGTACACACCAAGAAAGTGCAGTGTACACCAAGTGTGGTATTAATTGAGAAGGAAGTCAATGATACATCACAGTATTGACTGAGTGGAAGAAATAATGTGGAACATGTGATTGCCAACTTGAGATGATGAGCTGGATGAATTGGGATGATTCCAATGATAAAGATAAATTTTTTTATGAAGATCTATGGCTGAAAAAATTCAAGGTTGATCGGATGATGAAGATTAAACATGTATTAAGGCACAAGTTCTGAGGAAGGTTAAAGAGGCAAAATCACCAAAGGAGATTAAGAGGCAAAATATATGACTGAGAAGAAAATAGTTTGTCATGTCTATATAAGGAGACAAGAGATTCAAAATGAGTGATGCACATGAGGAGAAGATTATATTCATGAGAAGCTGGTTAGAGAGGTTGAAGGAAGAACTGAGAAATTCTGTGGACTACACCGAGCGTCAGAAGGAGATTAATTGAGAAGAACACACTCACAGGATAAAAGGAAATTGAAAAGATTATGATGGCCAGAGGTATATTGAGCTTAGCATAGATCTGAATATCTGCAAAGGAAGTTGCATTTGAATCAGGTCATTTACTGTTGCATTCTAACCATTTCTATAGACAAAATCTCTTAACCGAGTGATACTTAATAGTCTTTATCATTTATTTATGTCATTCAATGAATGTTGATTTTTTTCTTGTTGACCCAAGTGAATGTATGGTCACAGAGAAATTTTAGTGATAAATCCTCTAATAAGGTCACACCTTAAAGTGTATTTTGTAACCTTTAACAAGGTTGGCTCTTAATCGAGCTCACTTCAGAAGAGTGAAAATATTTTGGGTACCGGTCCTAGGTGGTTTTTCCCTAACAAGGTTTCCACGTTAAAAATCAAGTGTTAAATGTGTATGCATGTGATGATTTTTTATTTTTATTTAAACACATTATAATTACTGGAATGATCGATAGATACTAGTTAATTTAACTGGCATTTGGTAAATGAATCAGAAAGACACAGTCAAGTGTTTACTGAGTTATTTAAGTTTATTTGTTGAATATTTTTCATACATCTAGGAGTAAGTGGGACTGTAGGATAACTGGACTTAACTGATTCACCCCCCCTCTCAGTTATTTAATACATATCTTAAATGATAATCATCTATTTATTCAAACATACTCTTGGCAACAATCTACTATCTACTATGTCCTCTCCTCTCGTTTATCTTTGGAAATGAGAAGGAAAAGCCTTTTATATGGTTTGAGTTACAAAATAAAGGGTCCAAATTGATTCTAAATCAACTACCAATATATTTCAAAGAAACCCTAAAGTGAGGTAGAACTACAACTACCACCTTAATAAATTTAGTGATATCCAATGAAAAAATTACAAGTCCTTTTGAGGAAAAGGACCAATCAAAATTATCATAGCCTTAATGGAAAAATTTACAATGAATAGATTATAAATTTTCATTCAGTGCATTCACATACTCACTTGTTGATATGTAAGGTTCAATAAATCTAAATATGCTAGCCTTGATTTATTTGATTGGTTGGAGATGAGTAGGTTCCTCCTTAGCTTGCATATTTTGTAAACTTTCACCCTCCATCACAAAGAAGTCATTGCATTTCTAGTAATATCTCTTGATAATAAACATTATCTGGTCTAGATTTTGACTAATCATGATGGTTCACATTCCCAAATTCCATCATTTTCATGAATTTCCCTTTTCATCTATGTAGTAATCCTTCATAGTAGATATTTTTTCTTCCTTGTATGACTTGATATTGATCTCCTTCTCAAAGTGTGAAGTCTCCCTTTCTCCTTCCCTTTTCTTTCCTGCATAGAAAAAATAAAACCTTGGATCAAATCTGTGAATGAAAAAATGGAATGCAAGAGAATTTTGAAGTACTTTAAAATAATTTCTTCAATAAATAACTCTTCAAAGTGATCTTAACTTGGAATCAACAATCATGGACTGGAATCTTGAATTGGATTTTTGGATATGGATTTGAAATTTGGAAATTTGGAAATATGATTTCATCCTTCAGAATGTTGAGAGTTTGACTTGGAAACCTCTTTCAATGCTTGAAAGATATTGAAAATAGTTGATCTGTTGATAGAATTTTCCTTAATATTGTTATAAATTTCCCTCTTCATGCAATTTTGCACCCTTGATGGTCTTGATTCCTGATTTTTTTTGCTTGATCTAATTTGATTTCTCCTCTCAGTTAGGACATGCACTTCCATTTATTAGAATTTACACTTGATTTTCATTGAATTCACATTGATTATGATATGGTTTCACACTTTTTCTTGGAAAATTTCCTCTAAATTAGATTAAACTTTCCTCCATCTATCTTGGATTTGCATTGTTCTAATTCATATTTGCCTGAATTTTTCTTTTAATTCACCCTTCATTTGCAAGTAATTCACACCTCAATCCTTGTTTAAATTTGTCTACAATCTGATTTGTATTTCGCTCCAACTTGATTTTATTGGTGAAACAACATCTTTAGATCCTTTTTATATGGAGCTCCTATGAATTGTAATATCATTGATAGTAGTTGACCCTATAATCCTTTGATTTTTATTTTAAACTCACATTTCTTCTCATGTTAAGTCGATGTTGCTTTATTTTTTGTATTACCAAGGGTGAAAATTTGATAGTTGTGAGGATTCTTTAGGTAGAAATTTAGAGTTGTTCTAGATTTATTGAGAAGCATTTAGATGTACCCAAGGAAAATTCTAGTTTTCACAAGGATTCTTGGGTGGAAATTCCAAGTGGACAAGGATTCTTGGTGGAAATGTGATCTAGTCATGGAATGTCAAGGGGAAAATGAACTTGGACAAGGAATTGCAAGGGGGAATTTGATCAAGTCATGGATTGTGAACTAGAAATTAAATCTCATCAAGGAATTTGAAGTGGAAATTTGAGATCAAGGATTCATTTCTGGAAATTTGATCATGTCATGGATTTTCAAGCAAAAACATGAAATTTCTATTATGAACTTGAAACTTTTAAGGGAAATCTGGAAAGATTTTGTTGGAATTTCAATTCTATCCAAGGATTTTTTAGGATTTTCTTTGTTTTCCTTCTCAAGATTGGAATTTTTTGTTTACTGTCATCTTTTCTTTTTCTAAGTGTTGAACTTTCATTTTTTTCCACATTGCAATTTCATAAATCTTGTCCTTGACTCACATGTATACACAAGACTTTCCTTTGTCAATTCCATTCCTTGACTCACTCCTAAAATTAAAACAATGAAGTCTTTTTCATCCTAAGGCCAAAGACTATGAAACCATTTCCAAAACTACACAAACTAAATAAAAGTAAAGCTAGCTAACAATTAAAAAGAGGGTCACCCATTTGCAATGGGGGCATGTATGTTTGTACACAACACTAGCACGCCAATTTAGAAAAGTGTTCACAAACATTTTAAAGATAAAACTCCTTCCACATTCAGAACCTCTTCAAAATCATCTTCAAAATAAACTTGGATACTGCCTTTCTACCAATTAGGCATCCATAGCCTTGATGAGGTTGTCTCTATAACTCTCATCAATATTTCTCTACTGCCAACCAAACATCTATAGCTCATTAGAGATATTTGATAATTCCCAAAGCCAAACGCTTTGATATTTCTTTTCATTTTATTTTTTAAAAATTGATAGAACTTTTCTCACATTTTTGTATTTTGGCTCATAAGCAATGAATCTCATAATGGGCTCAAGAATTATAGAGGCACTAACATTTAGGATTTTTTGCTAGCCATAACTTCTAAGAAAAAATAATGACTTAGAGAAATTAATCACGCGTGTCAAATATTGTAATTGAAACATTTCATGTCAAGACACAATAGATGATTCCCTTATAAGTCGAGTACAAAAGCTAACCAAATGATAAACTTAGAGAAGAACAACCTTGAATTCTAAGGAAATTCATAATATTTATCCTAGAAATGATCTGAACATAAAATTAGAATCACTCCCATGTATGCCAAGACAACAATGCCTTTGTTACAAATAAGGATTCGACAAAGGAAACTAAAACTAAGCAAAAAAAACTAAAGAAGACTAATCTAGACTAAATCAAACTAAACCAAACTACTCAAAATTCTTGAGCCAAATGACTCAATGTATACCAAAAATTAACCTATGAAAATCAAACTATATTATAACAAATGGGAAGGAAACCTACTCTAACTATGTACAAAACAAACATGGGCAAACAAAACTTAAAAGACAGTTAAATATATACAAGACCTTGCATGACTTTTTGAAACATTCAAAAATAAAATGGCAATTGTCAGGGTTTGAAGTTTTGCAAATTTTTCCTTATGTTAGCTATTAATCAATTGACTTTCTACCAATAAAAAATGATTATTTATTTCATTTAAAACTAAACCTAAAGTTAGGTTGTAAATTTTTTTATTATATAAATTCTAAAATCATTTAAAAAAAATCTTATTGGTTTAAAACATTTTGTGTTATAGGGACAAATTTGTAGGTGATTTTTTTGGTTGACATTTTTATAAGTCAAAAAATTAGTAGTTTTAAAGTTTCTTTCCTTTTGAACTATTTTTTTCTAATATTAAAAGAATTAATGCTAAATAGAAAGTCACTAAAGATTCCTAAAGATTTGATGACATTTATCAATTACACAAATGAATATACAATGTATTATATTTATATTTTAAATTATATGATATTTTTATTATTTAGTAAATTAATTAAATTATTTTATTAAGTATATTATTTTATATTATTTGTAATATTAATAATTTTGAACTTCAATTATATTTAATTATCAATTTAAATTATTAATATTTATTACAAATCTAAATTTCATTATATGTTATATTATATTATTCAATATAATATAATATTAATCAATATGATATTATATTTAGTATATTAGAATATATCAAAATTTAAGAAATTATAATATAATATATATATTTTAAATAGTATATATGATTATATAATATTAATATAATATAATTAATATATTAATTTGTACTATAAATATTAATATAATTTAATAAATATTTTATATATGATATAAATAATATATGAAAATATGAACGAATATATAATTATGGTTTGGTAATAAGAGTTGAATTTATGCAAGTTTTAACAGAATTACTCATTATTATAAATTATATTATATTATTCTAAAATATTTTTTATATTATATTATTATATTATAATAAAAGATATTGACATACTTATATTTTAACAAAAAAAAATAATAAACTACTAGTGAGAATATAAATTTCAAAATCTGTTATTAATAGAATCATATTAAATTAATTAATTATAAACTTACATTTATTTATATATTATTGAATATAGAGTTAACTTCTTTTTTTTTTTGATGGGTAATAGGCTGAAGCCAAGATCAATATGAGGCTCAAGAAGACAACTTACCATTGCATTGTGGGGTGTTCTAGTATAGAGTTAACTTTTATTATAACTATAATAAAATAGATTTTGATTAAATTTTTCAAAAGGGTATATTTTGACTATAATATTTTTATATATCATTTTTTACTATAATTTTTATATTAGATTATAATTTAGTTATAAATAAAAATTTAAAATTAAATTTATTAAATTAAAATTACTATTATTTAATCTATTTCTAAGTTCATAAATAATTTTATTTCAACATTTACAATACTATGAGACAAGTACTGGCCACTACGTAACACTTGTTTACACAAAAAAATTTGAGTAATGCTAAGTTGAAACTTTGAGTCAAAATACATAGCATACTAATCTGAAATCATTCTCTCTTTCCAGTGCGATAAATCACTGTCGAAAGTCCCAACAATTTTAAAATATCTTCGAATATCTTGAGTGTTTCCCACATTGTGGACTAGTCATACAGCACCTTTTTAATTGCATTTCTCTCAAATTTAAATAAATACATAAATAAATAGAGTAGGTGGGGGCTATTTGGATTTTGGAAGGAATCTTTGACCCTAAACATGTCTATTAGACCCAATAATTCGATATTACCTTAATTTCCTGACAACATTAGCTTAGATGATTGATCCAATTGAACAAGTGGGCGACTGAGACCGCCTATTGAGGTGGAGGCTCAACCCATTGAGTGTGCTTTTTGCTGGATGAAAGAGGTGCGAAAGAGTGGTGTTGTTGACCTAGGCCTGTGTTCGTGGGAGTTCTCTCTGCCTGTGCTTTTCTCTTGTATCTGCTACTATCAACTGCAGCAAATTTTGTAACTATTTCTGGTCTTTTCTTTCCTCTGTTATTTTATGGTTCATCTGGAAGGCTCGAAATAATTATGTACTTGCAGGTAAGAACAAGAACCTTACTGAGTCTCGCAAGAGACTCATATATTCTGATATTTCTATGCAGGTCATGGTGATCTTGAAGGTGAAAGAGAGAAAGTTCCTGCAGGTGTCGAGAGATGGGAGGGCTACCATAGAGAAATCAGAGGTAGCATATGGATACACTACAATGAAAGAAAATGATGAATTCGAGTTCACCCTTAGGGAGTTTATCCAGCAGCTGAGACATGAACAACTACATAGAGAAATGAGAAACACAGGGGATAAAGACTACAGAGTCTTGGGATACAACTCTGTCTCCCCAAACACCAATGATGAAGAGGAAGAGGAGGGAGACAACCCCTCTTGATCTAGCAGTCGTTCTTTGCTTTTGCATATCTACTCTATTACTTGTCTATAATTGTAATCGAATATTTTACTCAGTAGTACTGAGAAATTTTGTAACACCTTACATACTCTGATTCGTTACTTTTTGTACTAAACAATTTTTAAATTATGCAATAGAAAAATAATATAATATAATTAATATATTAACTTGTACTATAAATATTAATATAATTTAATAAATAGTTTAAATATAATATAAATAATATATGAAAATATGAATGAATATATAATTAAGGTTTGGTAATAAGAGATGAATTTATGCAAGTTTTAAGAGAATTACTCATTATTATAAATTATATTATGTAGTTCTAAAATATTTTTTTATATCATATTATTATATTATAATAGAAGATATTGACATACTTATATTTTTACAAAAAAATTAATAAACTACTAGTGAGAATATAAATTTCAAAATATGTTATTAATAGAATCATATTAAATTAATTAATTATAAACTTACATTTATTTATATATTATTGAATATAGAGTTAATTTTTTTTTTTTTTTTTTTTGATAGGTAATAGGCCGAACTCAAGATCAACATGAGGCTCAAAAAGACTTAACCCAAGACCTCCCAAATGAGAGGCTCACAACTTACCATTGCATTAGAGTTAACTTTCATTATAACTATAATAAAATAGATTTTGATTAAATTTTTCAAAAGAGTATATTTTGACTATAATATTTTTATATATCATTTTTTACTATAATTTTTATATTATATTATAATTTAGTTATAAATAATAATTTAAATTTAAATTTATTAAATTAAAATTACTATTATTTAATCTATTTCCAAATTCATAAATAAGTTTATTTCAACATTTACAATACTATGAGACAAGTACTAGCCACTACATAACACTTGTTTACACAAAAAAATCTGAGTAATGCTAAGTTGAAACTCTCAGTCAAAATACAGAACATACTAATCTGAAATCATTCTCTCTTTCCAGTGCGATAAATCACTGTCGAAAGTCCCAACAATTTTAAAATATCTTGACTGTTTCCCACGTTGTGTACCAGTCATACAGCACCTTTTTAATTGCCTTTCTCTCAAATTTAAATAAATATATAAATAAATAGAGTAGGTGGGAGCTATTTGGATTTTGGAAGGAATCTTTGACCCTAAACACGTCTATTAGACCCAATAATTCGATATTACCTTAATTTCCTGACAACATTAGATCAAATGATTGATCCAATTGAACAAGTGGGCGACTGAGACCGCCTACAGACAGAAGTGATTTATAGCAATGAAAACGTTTCCCTTTATGTTGCCTATTTATAGCACCCATTTGTCATAGTCACCCATCTCAATTTCTTTTGTTTCGTTAAGGAATTTGTTATTCCTTAATTAATGGCTGAACTTTCCGTTTCTTCAGTCTCTAAGAGGAATACATTTCTCGTTAATAAAGCATTCCAACAACGCACAGTGAATTACAGAGCACAACGATGGGCTTCTTGCAGTCCGCAAGCAACTCCTCCTGTCAGAGCGATGACTTTGATTGCTGACAACATTAAATCTTCTGTCCCTCGACGGACTGCCAATTATCATAGCGATGTGTGGAGCGATGATGTTCTACAGTCTCTCAACACACCATATCATCAAGTAAGACAGATTTTCTTTTCGCCTCAAATCGTAGTATCCCAGCCTTGCTTGCCTAATCTTCTTCTATTTCTGTTTGTGTTTGTGTTGCAGGCTCCTTCGTACCAGCAGTGGGCCGATAATCTGGTAGTGAAGATAAAAGAAATGTTCAGAGCTCTTGATGATGGAGAATTGAGTCCATCAGCTTATGACACGGCCTGGGTAGCAATGGTTCCTGCCCAGGACGGATCTCACTCCCCACACTTTCCTCAGGCCATAAAGTGGCTTATCCACAACCAGCTGGAGGATGGTTCATGGGGGCTTCCTTGTACTTTTCTCTTGTGCGATCGTTTGCTTTCTACTCTCGCTTCTCTTGTTGCCCTTGTCGCTTGGAATACAGGGCACACCAACGTAGAAAAAGGTTATATTTATGTTTCATTATATTATTATTATGATGTTGTGCATGAAGTTTTTAGTAAATTAGATCAGTACGTCATGTTTCCCTTCTGACCTTAAAGTAATTGTTTTTATGTACAGGTGTTCGTTTCATTCAACATCATCTGAAATCACTAGAAAAGGAAGAAAGCTTGTGTCCAGATTTTGAAATAATCTTTCCTGCATTGATGAAAAAGGCAGAAGCTCTAGGGCTGAGTCTCCCTTATAATAATACTTGTTTTATGAAGAAGCGAGCAGCACTTGTTACGGAGTAAGAGACTTGTTAATGCTTTTGTGTTGTATAGGAGAATCTGTTTGCGATTTCTTTCTTCTTATGATTCATTAAATCACTTGCAGTATCTCAATGGAGGGGGATATTCCAACACGCATGCTTAATGCACTGGAGGGACTTGAGGAAATAGTTGATTGGAAAAAGATAATGATGTTCCAGAGCAAAGATGGGTCTTTTCTTAGCTCGCCTGCTTCCACTGCCAGTGTACTCATAAATACCGGCGATGAGAGATGCTTTAGCTTTTTGAATAATCTCATGGACAAATTCAGTGGGTCTGGTATGATACATTTCCTTAATGTAGTGTTTCGTGTGATGCATGTGAGTCGGTCATTCTTTGATGTTAAACGGATTAGTGATCACATGTAATTTGTGAAACAGTGCCATGCTTGTATCCAATCGATTTGCTTGAACGCCTTTCGCTGGTTGATAATATCGAGCGTCTTGGAATAGGTAGACATTTCCAAGAAGAAATCAAAGTAGCTCTTGATTATGTTTATGGGTAAGTAAGCTCTTAACCGTAACTCTATGTTCATAGTCATATTTTTTGATCCAAACGATCCTAAATTTCTTATAATGATAATTATGGAGCAGATTTTGGAGTGAAAAGGGTATTGGGTGCGGTAGAGAGAGCCTTTTTCCGGATCTCAATACAACAGCACTGGGACTCCGAACCCTCAGGGTCCATGGATACAATGTCTCCCCAGGTGAATTATTTTCTGTCATAAATGAAATTTATGCAGTTCAATTTGTTATTATTATTAAACTGTGTTGATTTATACTACTGACATGGATAACATCTCAGAAGTGCTAAATAATTTCAAAGATGAAGAAGGGTGCTTCTTCACCAGTTCTGGCCAGAGACACATAGAGCATAGAAGTATATTGAATCTGTTTAGAGCTTCGGACCTTGCACTCCCTGGAGAAAAAATTATGGATGAAGCTAGACAGTTTGCTTCTAAGTATCTCAGAGAATCACTAAATGCAGACAATATCTTATGCAATGAGAAAGTAGCTAAAGAGGTCTGCAACATAATAATGTTTAAAAAAAATTCATCTAAAGTCATTTGTATACGTTTTTAAATTGCTAAAGAGTTCTGCAACATTATTATCCTTTATCTTAGAAGCGGAGGAAAAAAGGAGTAAGAGATTTTTAACCAATTGAAATTTTGTGTCACATATGTTTTCAGACTGAAGATGCGTTGGAGTATTCTTGGCACCTAAGTATCTCCATCTTAGAGGCAAGGAACTACATTGATGCTTACGACGATAATCATGCACAGCTTAGCAAAACCCTATTCAAGTGAGTTTACAAACTTTCCTTGTATGTTTATAAACTTTGTCTCGTTCATTGTCTCATATCTTAGGTTTCCTTTTATTTCTACAGCATGCCGTACGTTCACAATTCCTGTTACATGGAATTAGCTAAATTATACTTCAACATTGAACAGTCTTTACATCAGGCAGAATTGAAGCTTCTCTCAAGGTCGGTAATATAAAACTCTATTAAATTTGTAAAATTGTTACTCCATAATAATTTTAATAAATTGTAACCATGTTTGCTATATGTTGTATATTCTAGTTGGTGGAAAAAGTCGCGCATGATAGAAGTGGACTTTGCTCGACAAAGGATTGTAGAGACATATTTTTCCGTGGGCACATTTGAGCCAGAGTATTCAATGTGTAGAATTAACTTCACCAAAATAGGCTCCTTGGTATTGGTCATGGATGATATTTACGACACTTATGGAACAGTGGAAGAGTTGATAACTTTTAGAGAAGCGATAAAGAGGTAATTTTGTAATTTCTTAATTCCCACTCTCCTATTTTGCTTGAAACCAAGTTTACTGAAGCTTTTTATTACATTCAGATGTGATATCTCCTTGGTAGATGAGCTTCCAGAATATATGAAAATAATCTTCAAAGCATGGTATGAAGTGGTGAATGAAACAAATAAGGAGGCAACAAAGCAACAGGGACGTGACATGCTTCATTACATAAGAAAAGATGTATGTCGTTAAATGCCCATACTTTTCAAAATTCTTTTTCTAGGACTACAACTTTATGTAACCACAATTCTTCTTGCTAGTACAGTGGGAGATGTTCGTCGATGCTCTAATGACAGAAAGAGAGTGGTCAGAAGCTGGGTACATACCAACAATGGAAGAGTATCTAAAGACACGTTGTATATCTGTGGGTCTTGTTCCCTGTGCTTTACATCCAATCTTTTTAATGGGTGAGGTTGTTAACGATAATGATCTCCCCATCATACATGAATCTTCAAATATTTTTCATCTTGTTGCCTTGGTGTGGCGGCTAAAAAATGATACTGCAACTTCTGAGGTATTTAAACTATTAGGTGTAAACAAAACTTCTCAATTATTATTTTGTGTAGATGATTCATCTTAAATCTCACTTATAGATGGGTAGCATACTCTGAAATTTGAATTTCTTAGGTGGGTCATCTAAAAACAAACACTAACATTTGCAATCGAACTCAACTATTAGGGTGAATTTAGATGACTAATCTTATAACATGTCAAAGATAAAAGTGTCTTGTTTAAGCCAACCCAATTAAAACTATCAATGAACAATGACTAATTAAAATACAAAAATATTTTGACTTTTTTTCTATTGTTGTGTAGGCTGAAGAGGCTCGAGGACAAATAAACTCATGTATGGCATGTTATATAAACCAGAACCTCAATTCTACTAAAGAAGATGCTCTACAATATTTTGAAGAAATTCTTGATCACACATTAAAACAATTGAACTATGAGTATTTCAAGTTAATTGTTGAATCCCCAAAATGTGGAAAAAGGTTTATTTTTAACATGAGACAATGTTGTATGCTCCTCTACAAGTACAAGGATGGCTATGGAAGTTCCTCAAATGAGACTAAAGAATATATAAGGAAATCCCTCATCGACCCTATCCACCTATGGTGACAAAAATGTAAATTTATGTTTCTTGTATCTCCATCCATGACAATTATAAGGGTGATTTATAAGTTTTTTTTTAAAAAGTCCTTTAAATATTTGTTGAAATTATGAAATCTAAAGATTGTACTCATCAACTCTGATATCCCATTCAGTTTGTTTATGTTAGCATTAACTATTGTACCCGTAATTATTTGATCCATAATAATATTTTCATTTATGTTATATGTCTAATTTATAGAGGTTTGCCATTATGAATTATATAAAAATTAATTTTTTTAAACTATGGCATGGTTGGGTTGATGGAGGGAAATATTTTTAACAAGGCTTTAAGTTTTTTATTTATTTTTTTCTATTCTATAATTTTTTTATAAAAAGTTGATTAAATTTATATAAGAGGTGCAAGAGGTTGAATCTATATTTTAAATATTCAATTATGTAAGAGAAAATAGTGTAAATTTGCACAAAATAATGTAGTCAAATATGTGAGATTTCTTAAACATTATAGGTTTTTTTATGAGGAGAGACATCTAATAGTGATAGGAAGGATAAAAATATTTGACATTTTGACCGTGAAAAAATAAATTATTACTTTTCAATTTAAAATTTATAGGCATTAACACAACAAACTAATATGTAAACCATTAAGCAATAGATCTACTATGAATCAACCTTGATACAATATATTCTAATCACAGGAGCTTCGCTTAGTGAACCTAAATCATAACACATGCATTCATGGCATACTAAAGAATACACCTATTATCAAAAAATATTATCCCAAAGTCCTTTCTTTCGCCCCCCTCCAATACCCACCCAATATCCCCACAACCATTTTTAACTATATGCTCGTTTGAGCCCTCTCCCAATTTAACTAATCAAGACAAGATGAAAATATATGCTAATAAAGATAATGCATAAAATTATTAGTTAGAAACCAATGTATCTAATTGAAATGGACTAAAATTATTTATAATGAATGGCTGATAAACTTATAAAACCCATTTGTCAAATAAATGCTACTAAAAGAATATCTTAATTGTCTGAGACAACAAGTATAAAAGAGTTGTCAAATTTTTAGTCCAACACATACAAATTTTGATTTTGAGGGATAAGTCTTCTTACCAAAAATTAAATTTTGTGGTAGTTTGACTAAACATAGAAGGAACTTACACAAAAATATTAACATGTTATAAAAACAATGTTCATTTTTTCTCTAGTTTATAAATACTTAATTTGATCTAATGCCTAGATAGTGAAAAAAGGTTTTTTTTATAGGATGTATAAAATTGACTTTTAGAAATTATGTGTTCTAGGAAAAAAGATGCAATTATACAACTAGCATAATTTGATATGAAAGAAACTATCTTTCTAATTCATTTGTTAAAGAATTACATGATGGTAAATTCTAGTACAAATAATTTCCATAACTATTTAAAAATAGTTATTTTTCTGAATTTTTTTACTATCTCTAATTTCTGTTTTTGAAATATCTTATGTCTAATGAACATAAATTGAGATTAAAAATAATTTTAAAACTCTATTTTAATCTCGTAAAGAATTATTTCTAGATTTTTTTGACATAATCATTTTCCAAATAAATCAACATTAAAATTTATTAAAAAATAATAATATCTGTCACTTCAAGTTTATGATACCAATTGTTTAAAAATTAAGTAATAAAGGCAAGTCAATTATATCATTTATTCTTTTGACATCCATATTGATACCTTTTTTTGATGTATAATCATCGCTAAAGTTTTTGATTAACATAAAATAAGTATATAGGGGCCCCCAAAACCCTTTACGACAAAATGTTGTAAACAAGAAAATATAATAAAATAGAATTGTGAGGCAAGCAATTGTATCAGCCAAAAAATAGGGAAACAATAGCGAACAAGATAGAGATATAGTCTTGATCCAGCCTACTGTAATTCCTTTTAAGGTCTTTAGTAGTGTTTAGATCCTTTTTCAAATTAATTAGTCATGTAGATCCATAACCACTTAGATAACTTGTGATTGATCACCAATAAAATAAGATTGGCTCGAAGTCCAGATCAAAGGCCCTTGTATCTTACGAAACACCTTTTTACCTTGACCAAAAATATGTCTAGTAACCTCCACATCACCTCAGTAGTGTCAGAACACTCCCCATAGGACATTCCTTTTTCTAATTTTCACCCACCGTCATATTCTAGGCTTTGTCATTAATCATGCTAAGACCCATAGCACTATTCTGGACCATAGTCTTATTGACATTCACTGCCATGTGAATTTTTTTATGGACCATGGTAATAGTTATTTTCAACATAATAATTCCCTTATACTAGTCCATTTTCATGCAATACACACCCCTAGTCATTGTCTGAACTAGAGACAACATATTCTTCATGTCATCCTTGCCAATAACTACCGTTACCAAAATTCTACAAATCACCCACCCTACTAGAGAGGGATGTCCTACTCTCTTTGATGCTACTAATTTTGGAGATGGACCAATTGGCCAAATTATCCTACCCTTAATCATACTTCTTAGAAAACATTGGCATATTCTCACTGTGATCCATAGGGTTATCAAAATTGTAGCCCTCCTAAGAACCCACAAGATTCACATTAACAATGTTAAAATCATAGTCTGGCAGCACCTCCTCTTTGTCCACATTGAACTTGTTAATAGTTGGATCATTTTTTTTAGGTAAAAATCTTTACCCACACCTTCTTTATTTCCCAAATTCACATTTCCCCTGGTGGCTTTCTTCACTTATTTCCTTTTCTTTCGTTTATGAGGTAATGGTGATTCCTCGAGCTCCAACCTCTAAAAAAATGTAATCTCCCTCTACTTATCCACAAATCTATGTCTAATGTATGCTTAGACACCTAAAATTGTCCTCACTCAATTAAACAAATATTTTTAATTTATTTTATTTTTCATTAGCCTCTTCCTCTATTACTTAAATAAATTTTTTATTTACTTAAATAATTCATTCATTTAGATTATTTCTCTATTAATTAAAAGAATAGTTTTATATAGTTGATTAGCATTCTATGTCCCATGATTAATTAAATATTTTATTTTTTTAAATTTAATCTAATTTTCCATTATCCCTTTTCTACTATTAATTAAATATTTATACTTTTAATTAATTAATTCATCATCCTTGTTTTCTAAATTAAATCAATCATTTTTACTCACATGGATCAACTCTAAATTCATTGGAATATGAAAAATATCACTTGTCTCTTTATTTGACCTTTTCTTCCATTAATTAAATAAATATATTTAAAATAATAATAATTCATTCATTTACCCTTTTCTTCTCACATCTCCCAATATGTTTGAATCCAATACAACTCGTGATATGTTCCCAAAAATTAATATTGTTTACCTACCACTTAATTGCATCCATCCACTTGCATTAACCTCTTAGTATTCTGTATTCTCATTATTTCCTACCTACCCTTTTATCTTAGCCATTCAAATGTTAACTTCTTAATCTCAACCCTTGATTTTCACATGGACAAGTCTATAAAAGAATGTCTCTCTTATTTATTTGAGACCAAGGTGAAGGAGACTAATGTGATCAATCCCTCAATCAAATAGAATGCATGTATCTTGCAAATATGGAGAACTCTTGTCATCTTTCTATCATTTTTCTATCATTATCATCTTGATATCGCATTATCTTGCATCAATCAACTGCACTTTTTTAATTTTAATACTATCTTTTGCACGTACTAAATAGCTAAGAGAAAATATCATTTCATACAAAATTATTGAAGGATAAGAGAAAAGTTGAGTTAAACATTTTGTTAATGTTATGATATATTTAGTTTATTTTATATTTTGCATTCATAAAGAAGTTCTTCATTATTATTTTTTTGAGTTTAATTGTAGATCTATACTAGTGGCTATGTTTTTTAGTGTTTGCAAATAGTTTTTAAATTTTCAACATCATCATTTTGGTGAAACCAACATGAATTATTGACATGATTTGAGTTTTTGTAGCTGATACATCCCAATTAGGTCTATATGTTTTAGATTATTCTAACCTTATACTAATGTTATTTTCTCAAAATTTCGAGGCTAACATTGTGTAGGAAGGGTTCAAGGTAAGAAAAACTAAGATTTTCAAATATTTCATCATATATTTCAATTAGATTTCTATTTTTCTATGAACATTTTACTGTAGATTGGGACTAGTGTAAGGAGTATCTTGTCCCAAAATAATAAAAAATCTTATTAGTTTTAAGTGAGTTATAATTTTTTTAATGATTTCTCATAAAACATGATTATTTTAAAAAATAAGTGACTTTTTTAGAAAACTTTATATTTTTCAAAAACTCCTGAAACTTTAAAGGGGTTATATTCTTTAATTTTTTTAATTTTGATATTAAATATCTAGAAAATAGTTAGAGCTTTTGAAAACTTCCATTTTTTGACACCATAGGTTACAAATTAAGAATTTTTTTTTAAAATTCATATATTTTTTGGAAAGATCACTAATTTTTTGGAGTGCTATCTTCTTTGCATTTCTATTTTTAGAGCTGAAAATATTACAAAATAATGGATCTTTTTTACTATGTCGAAGACATAAACAACTGTTATTTAGAATATTGAATGTTTACTATTTTGAGCTTAAATTATTTACCATCATTTTTACTATTAGAATATTGAATGTTTACATTTTGACCTTAAAATGTTTGATTTTATGCAAATTGGTTTCATTCAAGATGATTTGGAATCACTAGAAAAAGAAGAAATATTGTCCACATATTTTAAAATGTTTTTTCTTGCAATGATGAAAATGTAGAATCTCTAGGTCAAAGCCTCTAATATAATAATACTTAATTGATAAAGAAGTGAGTAACAGTTCTAAGAGAGTAAGAGGCTCATTAATTCTTTTTCTATATACGAGACATTATTTGCAATTTGTTTTTTCTTTTCATTCAATTCACTTGTAATATCTCAGTGGAGCGGGATATTTCAACACACATATTGAATGCACTAGAGGGGATTGAGAAAATAATTGATTGGAAAAAGATAATGATGTTATAGAGTAAATGTGGATATTTTCTTACCTTGCCTACTTTTACTACCTATATACTCATAAATATCAGTGATTAGAGGTGGTTAAGATTTTTGAATAATATTATGGACAGATTCAACGAGTGTATTATAATACATTTACTCAATGGATAAGTGCAAAAATATGGAAGACAAAAAATATCCCTCTTAACTTTTTGGTCCAAAAAAATACATATGACATGCACCCTATAATGTGCACGTCGTATCATTCAATGTGCCCAACCTATTTGGCATGTTGCAAATATGGCACACACCAAATATGACATGCACCAAATATTACATGCACCAAATATGGCATGCGCCAAATATGGTGTGCACTAAATGTTGTAATAAAAATGTATGTCTTCCCTTTGTCTCTTTGTCAAGTGAAATGCAATTATCAAGACCTATGTTGGTTAATTATGCAAATTTTCATCAAGTTTGTGAGTTTTTTATCGAGTTTGTCAAACTCAAGGAAGTGGTGTGCAACATGTATTTTTGTGTGGTTCTCAAGGTCTAAGAAATTCCCTAGACCCTCGCAAGATCTGACATCCCTTCACTCCACTAGGGGAACTTCCCCCAAACCCCCGCAAGGGGCACTATACCTTGACCCCAATATGGGTCCTACCCCAAGCCCTCATTGAATCATTTGGTGGGAAAACTTCACCAATAAAAGATGAGAAAAATTAACTTCCAACTTTGATTGGACTCCATATAATAACAATAGCGTTTAGGGGAAAGAGGGCATGATGAGGGAGAGGTAGGGAAGATGGAGAGAGAGAGGGGGGGGGGTGTGGGGGGTGGGAAGAGAGAGGGATAAGAGAGAAAATATTTAGGGTTTATGGATTATGGTAAAAAAATTTAGGGTTGGTTGGTGATATCAAAGGATATGTGGGCTAAGAGAGAGAGAGAGAGAGAGAGAGAGAGAGAGAGAGGATGGATGGAGGTAGTGTTAGGGAAGAAAGAGAGAAGGAAAATAGGGAGAGGATGAGAGAAGATAAAAGAGATATGTGAAAGGAAAAAAGGATTTAAGGTTTAGGGTTTAGGGATTAGAGAAAAGATATAGGTATAGAGAGGTAGAAAGATTGAGAAGAGAGGGATAGAGTGAGAGAGGGGGAGAGAGGATTGGTAAAAGAGAGAGATAATGAAACATATAAATATAATATATAGGTAGAGGATGGATGGAGGGAGTGGTAGGGAAGAAAGAGAGAAGGAAAATAGGGAGAGGATGAGAGAAGATAAAAGAGATATGTGAAATGAAAAAAGGATTAAAGGTTTAGGGTTTAGGGATTAGAGAAAAGATATAGGTATAGAGAGGTAGCAAGATTGGGAAGAGAGGGATAGAGTGAGAGATGGAGAGAGTGGATGAAATCTATAAATATAATATATTAAGCATAAATCTCTCTCTCTCTCTCTCTACACTTATTACCTAGTAATTTATCCTAGAAGTCCTAGGATACATTAAGGGCACTAAGGGGTCCTAGGATAACTAATAAATGCTATGTGGTCATAAAGGGTCCTAGGATACATTAATGTAACCTAGAACCCCTAACAACTCCTCAACATACATTATTGTATGGTAAGGGTTTGTAAGGTATCATAAGGGGTCTTGAGGGGTCCTACTATAGATTAGTGTATCCTATGAGTACCCCTTCAGACCCCTTAGCATATATTAGTATATCCTAAGATACATTAATGTTTGATGGGGATATAATGGGTTGTAAGGGGCCATAAGTATCCCTAAGTGATGTTAGGATACATTAATCTATCATAGGACCCCTTATGACTCCTTAGGACCCCATAGCATAAATTAATGTATACCAAGGGCTCCTAAGGATCCTAAAGAATCCTAAGGGATCATAATGGGTCCTAATAGATCCAATGATACATTAATGTATCCTAAGACACTTTATGGCCATTTGTGACCCATTACGATCCCTATTACCCATTAATGTAGCCTAGGAGTCCAAGGATACATTAATGTATTATAAGGGGTTCTAAGGGGTCCTAGGGATATGTTAATGTATCTTAGGAACCCTTAGGACCCCTTATGATGGCTTAGGACCCATTACAATACCTTAATGTATGCTATGATTCCTATAATACATTAATGGTTAATAGGGTCAGATGAAGTCATAAGAGCTCTTAAGGGGTCATATGATACATTCATGTATCCTAGGACACCTCAAGTCCTCTTATTTCCTTTGATGACTTCTTACGACCCCTTACCATATATTAATATATCCTATGGACTCATAGGATACATTAATTAATAACATGGGTTATAAGGGGTCATAAGTGGTCCGAAGATACATTCATGTATTCTAAGACCCCTTAGGACCACTTAAGAACCATTAGAGCCCCTTAGTTTACATTAATGTTTCTTAAGATTCCTAGGATACACTAATGAGTAATGTGGATCATAAGGGGTCTTGAGGGGTCCTAGGATACATTGATGTATAGTAGGATCCATTACATTCTTCATTACCCATTAATATATCCTAGGAGTCCTTGAATACATTAATGTATGGTAAAGGGTCCTAGTGGGTTGTCAGGTGTCATAAAGGGGTCTTAAGGGATCCTAGGATACATTAAGGGTGCTAAGGGGCCGTATCTGGACATAATAACCTGACCAAAATAACCCCAAATACAATAACCCCATCAACAGAAGGACAAAACAACCCAGGGTCATATTAATAACCAATGGATAGAATAACCCATGGTAATTATAGATCAAGCAAGTAAACTAGAAATGACATAAAATCAATTAGAACGTTACAATTTAGATCATGTAGAAGGAATTAAACCAAGTTTAGAGAACATTTTAAATGGTGGTCATGAAAACAAAAAAAGTGAAATAATATTAAATTCCATCATGCGTATTGCTCTATCTAGAAGGGATAATGATGAATGATTTCATCCCAAACATTTAAATGGTGGTTATTTATTCAATTCTTATTGCAAAATTTTTCTCCAATTTGTACTTCTGTCTCTTCATGTGCCCAAATGACCATAAATAGTGACAAAACCTATTTATTAAACTAAATTATAAATATGATTAGAAGGAACATAAACAATCATGAAAAGGATGGGCGAAGGCAGAGCAAGCGTTGGCGTTAGGTTTTCAGAGGGAGAAGGGGTCTGCGAGGATGGAGAGGTAGATGAACACGAGGAAACTATCTATGCTCTGTCCTTTCCTTCAGCAAGATTTGTCTTGGGCCCTGTTCTTCATGGCAGGTGTTGGCTCTAGAGGGTCTCTTTTGGGTTGCGGCTATGGGAGGGGAGCTCCTTTTCCATCTTCGATCATCTTCACATGCCTGCTGCACCTTGGTCGGCTGCTCTCCTGGTGTGGAGCCTGTCTGGCCTCACTTCCATTGGTTTGGCTGCTAGTCTGGCTCATGCTATGGCTTTTCCTTGAGACAACCTTCCTCTCTCATTCCTCTTTCCTCATCCTTGGGCTCTTCCTTAGTGTGAGGAAGGTTGGGGCAGGTTTTGTGGGAACATGGCTACATTTTTCCACTCTTGCACTTGCTTTGTTGTTGGTGAGGCCTATCTTTGGGGGGATAGATCTGGTGGTTCCTCAGAATCTTTCTCAGTAGATCTATCTTATTCCCCTTTCTCCCTTTCTTTTTGGGGAAGGTTTTTGGGGGTTTCTTTATTGACCCCTATTTCTTTCTTAGATTTTTTGGGTTGGATGGCTGCTTAGGCTCAGCCCGCTTTGTTGCAGGGGGTATTCATTTTTACAGTTTTCACTGAGCTCTTTTCTGATGCCCTATGTCATAGCTTCTAGTGGTGTGTTCTCCTTCTCGATGCCTTGGGGTGGAGAGGCTTCTCTTCGATGCCCAGGGCTGTTGGGCTGCTGTGTTGGAGTTTTGGCTACTTCTTCACTATCTTATCTATGGAGCAGACCCCTATTGAGGTGGGGTTTCTTACCTGGGCCCAGAGGTTGTTGATGGTTTCTCTTCTTCTTTTCTCTTTCCTTAGCCCTTATTGAGGTGGAGGCTCAGACCATTAAGGGGGATTTTTGCTGGATGAAAGAGGTGCAAAGGAGTGTTGTTGTTGACCTAGGCTTGTGTTCGTGGGAGTTCTCTCTACCTGTGCTCTTCTCTTGTACTTTCCTTCTTAGGGAAGATTGTGGCTTGGTGGACAGGGGAGACTCTGTTGTCCCCATTTCTCTGGTGAAGGTTGGGGGAGCCTTTCAAAACCCTTATGTCTTGGCGCAGCTCAAGTTAAAACTGACTATTATTTTAAGTTGTTGTTTTGATTCTTGTATGGTCCTGCAAGTGTGGATGGGTTTTTTAACCACAATGTTGGCTCTTTATTCCAGTTTTAAAACCTAGAATGGTTATGGGAGCCATTTCAAAACCCAGATTCTTGGTTTGGGGTACTTGAAAACCCTGGTTTTCTCTTATTGGGGTAAAGCTTTGGCTTCACTCTAACGGCCTCCTGCAATGAGACCCTAATAGTTTATCCCTCACTTTTCTATAGCTATTCTATTGCCTTGGGGTTGCTGGTAATTCCTATGGCAATCTCTGCTAGGAGGATCTGTTATGTTCTTCTCCCAGCTGTCTCATTTTAGGACTGTGCTAATTCTTCCTATCTTTCTCTGGGTTATAGTTCCCTACAAAAACTAAATGTATATGGTTTCGGGGCCCATTCAAAACTTGTTTTACCTAATAAAAAAAAATCATGAAAAAAGATTAAGTAACATTAATCTTTAAGATAAAAAAATGGGATTGTGAAAATTTACCAAATATCTCTATTCAGGGATATTTTTTCCATTTCTCTCAATGCTTGTAGAGAAAAGTTCAAAAAGGTCTACAAACATGTTATAGTGTTGATGAAGTGTTCACATTTGAGATGAAAAAAATTATTGCATTATCTTTTTGGCCTCATATAGACGTAATTGATGCATTTGAAACACTTCTACAATGTCCCCATTATACAAAACATAAGGAGACTCTCCAACCCATAATTGATTATTTTGAAGACACGTAGATTGGCAGACTAAGTGGAAGAGACAACAAAAAAATACTGTGAACTCAAAGAAAGACTAAAAGATTGGTTGATGGTTATGACAACCATAACATTTTAGATTATATAAGAGGCATCACTCATAATTTGACACATTAATTAAAAATTTGTTCATAACCAAGCTTTTTAGAAACATATATGTAATTTATAAATATTATTTTCCTTTCTCTATATGCTTATGAGGATATTTTCTCCGTGGGTTATTTTGTCCTTGGGTTATTGCACTAGTACATTTGAGACCTTTTTTTGATGACTGATTGTCTAAATTTAGATAGTATATCATCGATTAAGCAACACCATCTAGTGTCACAGTTTTGCAGTCAAAAACACCGATGATTTCTATAGGCATCCTACATATGACATCTATAGTCGTCACAAAATGGGGTTTCAACAAAATGAATATACCCGTCGGGTTTACTTGTAGCTGTCCCACATTTGATAGATCTCGGTCAGATGTAGTTAGTTACCGACAGAAATGCTATACCTATGATGGGTAACCATCATAATGTTCAGATGCCTAACTATCATTGGAAGATTGTATATCAATGTAAATGCTATTGGTGAGATAGTTATCCGTCAGGCATTTCTAATAGATTGTCGTCACTTCTATAGGGACGTCGTAATTGTGATGAAAATCACAATTTTTATTAAAAAATATAAATATTTTTTGATCGAGTTTGACTCGATTGGTGTTCTTGTAGATTTGGTTGTCATTCAGAGATGACTTTATAGTAGATTCGGTAGTGGCTCGTACATTATTGAGTCAAGTCTAGAGACTTGGATTTGTAGATCACTATGGTGTCCATGATGACTTGGTAGAAGTATTCTTCTAGGTGAACTGAGCTCAAAGACTTGGATTATAGAAAGTGGGTCATTTGATGTGACTTATGAGACATTGGATGCCTCTTCACAGTAGGTTCGCAGTGCAGTCTGTGGTGTTTCTTTGCAACTTGGTTCTTGGTAGCCATTGAGATGAATCGATATGACTTGATCTTGGGTCAAGACTTATTGAGGTGAGTTGAAGTGATCATTGCTCCTTGAAGTGATTGATGTTTTTGACAGATAGTCATTGCTTTTAGTTTTGTCATCAATTATTCTTTGGTTTTCATCATAATTGCGACAACTCACACTATTTTTTAAAAAGAAATATATATTTGTCGTATGATGATTGAGATCTTAAAAAATTGAGCTTCTCTTTGTTTTGATAATAGTTTAACATTCTCTACTTAAACAGGGCCAACTGCGTGAATGTGGAAGCTCATCTGGCCCCTCCTAGGATCCTCTTATGACACTTTACAACACTTTAAGACCTCTAAGATGTATTCTTAGGGATCGTAGAGGGTCATAAAGGGTCATAAGGGGTCTTGGGACACAACAGCTAAGAAACATAAATGTAGGCATCATGGTCACAATTGTTTGGAGACACAAATAATTGAATTCTATACCCATACAATGCAACACAACCACTACTCCTGTAGTTCCAAGTTGACACTGCGGGATCCAAAAACCAAAGATAAGGAATCTATATATGGTTTTTGGATCCCACAGTGTCAACTTAGAACTACAAGAGTAGTGGTTGTGTTGCATTTTTTGGGTATACCATTCAATTATGTTGTGTCTCCAAACAATTGGGACCATGATGCCTACATTTATGTTTCTCAGCTATTGTGATACCTACATTTATGTTTTGTAGTTGTCATGTTTATTTGCATGTTCTTTGTGTTTGGCTTCTCTCCCTCGCATCGAAAATAAGATTTTCCCACTCTGAATTGAGAATGTGCATGCAACACAAGTAGAATATGCACGGATAGCAGGTGGAGCTGAGAAGACCCAACACATTTACATTTTTTTCTCCTTTATTTCTTGTACACCATCTCTATCAACAAGTTTCTTCATGGATGGCCTCCACTATCTTCCCCACTACAACTGTAACCACTATTCATTCTCTTGCGGTCATTACTATCTTCTCTATTGATCAGACCTCCACTACAATTTCTCTAATGAAAAATTCCAAATTCAATGTTTGGTATTCCTTCATCTCCCCACAACTCCATCACTTATGTGTATGGCTTCTCTCCCTCACATCGAGAATAAGATTTTTCCCACTCTGAATCGATAATGCACATGCAACACAAGTAGAATATGCACGAATAGCAGGTGGAGTTGAAAAAACACAACACGTTTACATTTTTTTAATAGGTCAAAATTACAATGTTCATGATGGTCTATAACTTAAAATATGAAATTAAAGACCTCTATAAAAAATGCAACCCTATAGTGTTTTTCAGCTCCACTTGATATCCTATGTATATGAATTGAGATTACATATTGAACTAGGTGTCTCCTTCTGCATTTCCTGAAAACAAGAGACTGTCACAGTTAACATCTAAATGACACATCTCATCATCAAACTAATCCACCTTAAACAATTGATTAACCATTCTAGACAAGATGATGATTTAAGTATTGTGTTTTAGAAAAGAACCCATTGAACATTCTAATACTAATTTCTTCCAAAACATGAAATCCACTAAAATTTAGCGAAAACCCCTCTAAAATTACAACGGTGTATAAAAGGAAAATCAGTATCTAAACATGGAACTAAGCTAAAACACGTGTAAATAAACATTAGTCATTATCAAATAAACATCAATCATTATCAAATAAGTTGCATAAATGAGAATCATTTTTTTTTGGCTTTCTCTTTTTTTCTGCTTCCTTATATTGTTGCAGAGGCATATCCATGTCTAGAGTGTCATTTCTTCTTGGCTGTGCATGTGATCTCACTGTCCTTTGCAAAGGTGGGTCCTATGCAATAACAAATAAAAGGCTTCAATTAAAAACATATTATCATTTAAAATATATTCATTATTGTTACAAGCATTTCAATACATTAAAAAACATGAATGTGACGCTCTTTACCTTGTCCAACCACATCATCTTGCCCAATGGCTTGAACCTCAACACACTCATCAGGAACAATGTCCTCTACATCCCCTACAACTGCAATACAAAATGTTTTATTAATCCTAACACATTATAATTAAATTTTTATTACTACGCCAAATTCAATTTAACATGTTTTCTTGTATTAAATATTCATTAATCAAAATTCAAATTGAAAATGTATACCTTGAGTACTACAATTCACATTAGAATCGATGCCTCCATCGTGCTCGATCGGTGCAGTATCAATATCAGCAGGCTGCATTCCAATGTAAATAATTAGTTTATTTATCGACAATATATACATATAAATACAAGACAAATAATGAGAAATGTTAATCATTCAGTTTACTACATATAAATATATTCACTTTAAAGTTTTAAACAAATATATAATCAGTGTTTCCTTACCTAAAACAAATATATTCACTTTATGTTGGAACTTAACATCAAATACGGGAATTGGTAAAGTTTTCAACTTAAAATAAAAATCAATTGGCTTATTTACCTAATCAACAGATCCAACAGAAGAACCTTGTGCACTCATTGCTTGGTATCATTCAACCATGACTTTATAGCTTTGTTTGAAGCCTATTTTTTTGTCCTCTTCTGTAATCAGTTTTTTGAACTCCAAGGCCTGCATTTTTTATTGGTATCATGAATTTTTATTGTAGTGAATTTCATCAAAACTAAATTTATTGCAATTTAATTATAAATATTTTCATACAATTTTTCTTTTACTAATACTTACAACTCGTGCAACAAGTTTTGAATATCTACCCGAGCCAAGCCTGTGTTGCCCGTGCTTTTGTTTTCTTGCTATTGTTGCCTTTGTTGTGTCAGGGAACTTGTGTGATGTTTGAAGTATGTTAGATCACATAAGTACAAAGAGTAAATAGTACATAATTTCATTATTAACATTATCACACACCTTTCTTTCCTTGGGTGATACTACTCGTCCACTATGTCTTGCACTTCTCTCAAATGCATCATTTTAAAGATCCTCCCACTCATTAATAGGAATACAGGGAGGCCTCTCGTAATATGGGTTGTGTTCTATTTGGCTCCTGTAGTTTTCCCTAATATAATTCAAAATAGTGCCCGCTTTGTCAAGGAGTCTAAGTCTATGAAAGACTTCAGGTCCAAAAAGTGTTGTCATAGAGTCAATGAGCTTATTCTTTAACCCTTTATCTTGTACTGACCACCTTTTAAGAAAAAAAACTGTTAGATTCATAAATGAAGTGAAGCTACCTTTTAATATACTTGAAGAAAGGGATAAAATGAAATCTAATCTTGCAATGAAATCAAAATATGATACCATGTGCATATTATTCCTATACATTTAACATGAGTACATCTAGGAATTGCGTCATCACCTCCTACATAAAATGAATCCAATATTACAAAATGCCCCCTAAGAAAGAATATATAGTTCAAGTGAGATAAACACATGATAAATAAGAGAGAAAAAAAGGATTCTACTTACTAATAGTAGGTGTACTTGCCGACATTTTAGGCATAACTACCTCTATGAATCTGATCCTCGTACTAGGCGCCATACTCAACATAGGTTCAATAGTAGGTGTTGAACAAACATATTGTTAGAACATAAAAAAATATGGATAACCATAGACAAGATGGAGGATAAAACATGCGATGTACCATCTGAAGTATTTGCATCTAAGGTAATACCCTTTAATCTATTTAGCATCCCCTGTAAAGAGAACACATATATATTTTAGTTAATGACATAAATAAAATAGTATGCTATAAAGATCATTATTGAACTTTTGTTATAATTAAAAACTACATTAATACTTACTCTATAGTTCTGAACACAACCAATCAACATATTCGCTGCCCTCTGTATTTCAAGAGTGTGAGGTGGAATATTTTCCATTCGAGCTAACTGTTTTGATATTGCATGAAGGACCCTTTCCAGTGCAACCATAGGATCAACCTTTGATTAAAAAATCAACATCGAATGGATAATGCTCATTCTACAGCTCCTCATGGACTACTTGTACCTTTCCCTTTCTCTGATCAACACTCATTTGTGAGAACAATATTATTAGCCCTTTATTTAAAATAAATCCAAAATAGTAGAACAACAAAATATACGCATTAACATAACAAAAATACCACCATTCGTATCGTTTGGTTGTTGATCCATACTATAGCTCTGTATTTCAAAAAAAATCATTCAGACATGTTAAAACACATGTTCTTATTCTAAGTTACGTTGAATAATAGACAATTATCAAAATGTGTACCACGTTGTCCATGATAGTGATGGGGTTTTTTTATCTATGCGATTCAAATTGTAATCGATAAGAAACTCCTCGCCTCCACGTATTGATTTGATCACACATACAAATACGTGATTTCTCTCGCGTGCCTCAAATATGCAATTGGGTTGCTTCTTAGTTGATCCAGGTCATGTACTGTTTATAAAACCTGTAATATTACCTGATGCTTTTGGTCTTCCGTCAATGTATATAGCTACCTTTTTACTTTGTTCACTAAATTTTTTTTGTATATAATTTGCCACGAGTGCATACCTACACATAATTTTTTTTATATTTAACAATCTACATCCAACTACTGTAATCATAAAAAGGTCCGACATACTCCATCAATTTGACAAATTTTTTGTAAGAGACCTTTATGCCATCCATGGAAAATAGGCCCAAACCATGTAATAAAAGATGGTGCAATGTGATATATCCTATCTTTAACACAAAAATCAGTGTTTATTGGAGGAAGTTCATTGGGGACCCATTGTTTCTGTAGATGTTTGTACCTAAATGGCAACTCAGAGTCACCTTTGCTCTCATCATCATAAGAACACAACCCCCCTTGAGCAAGGAAAAATTTCATGCATTTATTGAATTTATTTATGATCTTTTGACCTCGAGTTGATCTCATTGAATTACACATACTAAATGTCTCATTTTTCTTCTTCCATTCCTATATTTTCCTTGCTCGAGGAAGATAATTCAGACAAATACCTTTTCGCTAGTACCTGCACCTCATGCAATGAGAAAGATAGGTGGCAATGAGAGAGATATTTTACATATGGTAAAAGACATTAATCTCTATGGGGTGTATTGACTTGTACCTGACAATCCATGAGACTGTGTGGGATACCTGACATAAGATAATAGTTATATAATCAGACAAACATAGTTCACTCCATAGTTTTCATTATATTTTGTGAAGGACATTATTCATTGTTAAAATTATCTATTTATCCAACAATATTTTGAATATCTCAGCATTGCATATAACTAAACATCTTAGCATTGCATGGGACACCACTATTGTGGCATTTCATCAAATAGTTCTCGTGCCTTGCCACTAGTGTTTTTATTACATCTTGTGAAGGACTTTATACATTGTTAAAATTATCTATAATTTATACTTTCAGAATTATCTCACTCCATTGCAGGGAACAAAGAGAATCCCCTATGATTTAACATCATTGAGATGCCTCCTTTCATTAGCTTCATGTCACCTTCTCATAGCTTTTCATAGCTTCCTATGTGTTTCATCCTTCATTTATACACTTACTTCCTAAGGGGTATTCTTGAGTTCAAACACATTGAGCTGCTACAACTGAATTATAAATCATGAATTCACTATAAAATTAATTCACTATAAATCAAGGGGCATTATAAATCATGAATTCTCTATAAAATTAATGTATTGCTCTAGATTTCATATGGATATTTTGTCAAATGGTTGGCATGTATGTTTATTCAAATGGAGTTATATCATTTGGAATGGATATATGATCATTTGATATCGAATTCTATGTCAATATTTACAACATTAAATTGATCATAGTTAGAAGACTCAGACACAAGAAGAATATGAGTATAGCCAATTTTCAGAAGAATATGAATGAATGCAAACATACATAAGTGGATGAACATAAATAATGAAGGTACTTGATATTGCCTGAAGTAATGAAGTGTTGACCCTGGGTTCAATCCAGTATGCTCATGTATGATACAAAAATTGTAAGGAAAAAAGGATATGGTTAGATCCAAAAGATCCAAGCAATGCCTGACACCCTATTATTGATCCTCATCTACAATTATGCATGTGCATCGTAAATCCATACACTTCTAAAAGGAACTATGCTACAAAACATGTACACTCAAGAACATGTGCAGTGTATAGGCATTGGAATCCAAATGAATCCCTACATTTATGTCTCTATGAACACTTGGTGAATCATTGTTGTGGTTGCATTTATGTCACTATGAACACCTGGTGAATGATGACATCATCCAAATAGTGCAAAAACAACACTAGATGTTGTTGTTCCATCTGGTGTTGCTATGACATCATTTCCAAATGATGCATCCACACCAGTAACCCACCATGCCCATTAACACAAGGTAGACATGATCAAGCATAAACAATGGAGGGGACATTATCAAGGTCAAATCAGAGGTCAAATTTCATTCCTTGAAATTTTATATTTGTACAGTTATAAAATTTCATGCCTTGAAATTTTATAACATAGTTCCTTAGCATTTGATCTTCATATTGCAGCCATGACTTGAGGTAGGCATTCAAGCTTTGTCTTCTCATTAACTCAATTTCATTTTGATGGCATTTGTTGATTTAATTACGATACCAGCTTGGTTATAAATAAAAAAGAAAAGAAAAAGAAAGTGTCATTTGTAATTTTTGTGAATTCAAAGAGCTGCCGTGAAGATGACACTGCACTTTTGCATGGCACGAAGAGGGCATTCGATTTTTTCTTGTGGGTTGCAAGCTAGGGCATCATGCATTATTTATGAGCTCACTATTTGAGTACCTCATCTCCCTATTTGATTAGCCGTTTCTTTGTTTGTTTTTTATTATGGAAAATAGGTTTTGATGGGGCCCTGAAACCCCATAGAACTATAAGATTAACATAGATAAAGTGTTTAAAGAATCAACAACACAAAAGCCAGAGGCTAAACAATAGCCCCTCACAAGATATCAAGATAAAACTAGAAAAAGAAAATAGGGAAGCAGAACAAAAAACTAGGAAAGGCCAAAAGCCAGGAGAACTGCTCAGGCAATTTCACTAAGAATTTCCACAGCATGAATCTCCAGCTCTGACGTTCTTCCAGCTACCTCCTTAAGGTTAGAAAGATCCTTATCATGTTCCTGGATGTCCTTTTTCTTTGTGCTGGATTTGGTCCTCTTCCTCGATCCTTCCTCAGGAGACTTATCTTTTCCACTGTTGGGAGATTGGTCTTCCTCCTTAATTCCCCTATGTTCCTCAATTTTGGTTATCATCACCTTTATGTTGTCATTAGAAGCTTTAAGAGTGTTATAGCTTTGATCTGTGATTTTTATTAGGGTGCCCTCGATGCTCTAAACTCTCCTCTTCACTTCGTCCACTCTATTTTTCATCTCCTTTTCCTCCTTAGTTTTCCTATTCATATTGTTGCAATTGTCCCTCTCCAGTCTGCCCACTCTTTATTTCAGCTCCTAGAGTTCATGGAAAGTCCATTTTGTGGTTCTATAGCTGTCAATTGCACCATTTTTTGCATTATTAAGCACATCCATCTAAGGGTCCTCCTTAGTGATGTCACACAAAATAACAAGGGCAGGATCAATAAGCTCCTCCACTTGAATTTTTCCCTCCTCATTCTCCTTAACCAAAGTTTTCACCAACTCTCTCTTGATACCCATCTTCATAGAAACAGTGTCAAAATTCCTCCAAACCACATGCCTGTCTTTGCCTGAAATCTTGCAAGTGTAATTATCACACCCATATTCTTCAAAGACCTGCTCATTCTCTTCCCCAATCCCTCGATTCTCCTCTTCCTCATCACTATCCTTCCTCCCCTCCTGCCTCTCCTCCTTGGATTCCTTATCGATGTCTTTCCCTCTTTTTAGCCTCCTGAAAGTCTTGCCAGAGGAATCCTCCTCTCTGTTGACATGCATCTTAATAGTAATGGTTCTCTTTCCTTTCATCCTCTCCATATATTCCTCTTCTCTAAAATTGGTATCTTCGTCCCCATCAACGTTGTCTTCCTCCATTTCCATGCCCTCCGCCCTCTCATTGTAGTCTCTGTTAGAAAAGATCTCAATGCTCTGTTTAGGTCCGGGAGTCTCCTTTTTATCCATTTTAATTTTCATTTTCCCCTTTTTGGTCTGTGGGGTAGCATCCTCATCCATTTCTAAAAGTATCTCTAGACTGTCCTCAGTATCAGATGGGATATAGTCTTCTCTCGACTCATGTGACTCACCTTTACCCTCCTTACCCACCTTCCTATTCTTAATTTCTTTCCCCATAGTCCTAGCTTTAAAAAATTCATAAATTAAAAACAAAAGTCCCTCATGGAAAGCTGGATTACAAATGGGCTTCTCCCTATAGTCATTGATATTTTCATTAATTTATGAATATAGGAAGAAAGGGATTGAAATCTTTGCCCCATACCTGAAATGGTTTAGAAGCATGAAGTGGTGAGTGTAGAGGTGGTCAAATCTCATGTCCAGGGATATGTACTTGATAATAACCCTCACAACAAACCTCCACAGTAGCTTGATAGAGCTTGGCAGGTAGTAGGTACTTTTCTTCACTAACTCCTTTTCATTCGCATCTTTGGCAAATTCGGTCACAACTAGCCCAGAAATTCATCTATCTCTATAGAATTTCGTCCCAATAATGGGTATGCCCATCACCGCAGAGATAACCTCCTTTGTCACCATGAAATCCACCCCATCAATTTTTTCAATCCCCTCATTCCAACTCTTAGCCATGATATGCATAACAGAGGGTTTCCACCCATGAAGCTGGTCGATGAACGTGGTTACTTCCCTTTTTTTCAAAATGCTCCAAACCTTAGAGCACTAATGCCATTTATCTGCTTCATTCTCAGGTTCCCTCCTATGTCTTTCCCCCACCATATTTTCATCCTCTCTACAATCTTTTCTCCTGGTAGTGATATCTTTTGAAGTTTGATTCCAATTGATATGGATGGTTTTCACAAAACTTCTTTTAGCCTCATGGAAGTTATACCCAAAATTAGGCCTCAAAGTGTGCTGATGAGTTTTAAAAAGGTGTTTCGTACTTTGGATATCATACTTACACATCATATTTCAGCACTTATCCCATAAACCATAACCTTTCATAATTAACAGTTGATGTTTCTCAATCTACCTAGGATCCGTTCCCTTTTTATCAAATCTAAAATTTCCAACGGAACATTTTGTCCATCCGTCCACCTTTTCATTTCATCATTCTTAACTGCCCAGTTGGCCAGCCTGTCAACCACTTGATTGGCTTTCCTATACTCATGAGCCACATAGATGTTATCAAAGGACTTAAGGATCTAAATGAACTCTTCAATGATATTCACAATCATCCATGTAGGCTCATTCTTCTCGTTAAGATAGTCTATTATATTCTTAGAGTCTCCTTCAAGCCATAGTTTTCTGATTCCCATATCCCAAGCAAGTTTGATGGTTTGATGTGCCATAATCACCTCCACATAGTGATTTGTTTGCAACCCTAGAGGAGCAGAAATAGAAACAATTCCTTTTCCATGGGCATTTTTGATGATTCCACCCACCCCTACCTTACCTGGGTTGCCTTTAGCAGCCCCATCAAAGTTTTCTTTACACCATCCCTCAGGTGGGAGAGTCCATCTTTAGTCCTCCCTCCTTTTTCTATCTTTTTCCTTTGTGCTAAGAAGAGGGTTATGACCTTTATTGATAGTATAGTTCTCTAACAAAGCATTAAGGGTTTTGTGGAAGACAACTTTAGCATTTGTTTCTATCTCCCTAAAATTTTTGTTATTCCACCCCTTCCACACTCCCCAATAGACATGAGGCATAGTCCATTCCCACAAGCCCTTATTCATGTCTCCTATAGCTCCATGGTACCATTGTTCAAAGAGATCAGGAGTGTTATTGGGAAAACACCAGGTCATCTTGAAAAAAGATAGGAAATAAGACCATATATCTCTAGTGAAGTGGCAGTGAATAATAATATGGTCAACACTCTCACTTTGGTTTTTGCAAAGAATGCACCTATTCAACATTAGATGACCCCTCTTGGTAAGGTTTTCCACCGTCAAGATGTGGTTTTGAAGCATTATCTAGAAAAATATATTGATTTTGGGAATAAGTCCAGGATACTAGGCCTTGGCCCAAACAGGGATAGTATCAATGTTTTGCATGATTTCATAACCCAAGGCAACAATGTAGTTGTCATCCTTAGTCTCCCCCCAAATAATAACATCCTTGTTGAGGGACAGAGGGATATGCATAATCATGTCCATCAGCGGCTTTAGCTCTTGGGATAGCTCAGTCAGATTCACCCATTCATTCTTGACCCTATAGTCACTCACTCTACATGAAAATATTTCCATACATATGTTTTCCCATCTATTATATGGCTCAATGTTCCATAAGGGCCCTTGTCTTAGCCAGTCATCATGCCAGAAATTTATATCTTCACCATTGCCTAGTTTCCATTTAACTTTCTTAGTGGCTATGCCCTTAGTCCTTAGAAAGCCATTCCAGATGTTGGATCCCCTTGGGTCATAGTCCCTACTTATGTACTATTTGAAGTTAATATTGGCTTCATATTTATCCTTCAAAATATCCCTCCCTTGTGGAGTTGAAAATCCTCCATATCTATTTTGCTTGCAGAGCCCTATTGAACTGCTTCAGATTTCTTATCCCCAACCCTCCTGCTTTTTGGGTCTACAAATAGTCTCCCAAGACACCAGCGGGTACTTCTTATTTCCTTCAGTTCTAGCCAATAGAAAATTCCTTTGGATGGATTCCAAAGTATTAGCCACTTTGGTAGGTATAGAGAAAAGGCTTAAAGCATAAGTCAACAAATTCTACAAAGTACATTTGATCAGAAGCACTTTCCCAACCTGACTCAGGGTAATGCCTTTCCAGCCTACCAGCTTTCTATTGAATCTATCTATGAGATTGTTCCAAAAGAGGTCAGGAGGTTTGGTCCCCAGAGGAAGCCCCAAGTACATAGAAGGGAGGGATCCTATACCACAACCCAAAATACTAGCAATTTTCCTCTGTCTACCAGCAGGGGTGTTAATAAAGAACACCGAGCTCTTGCTCCAGTTAATAAGTTATCCCATGGTATTGGAATAGGTATTGAGAATTTTCTTCACGTTTCTAGCTTCTTTCATTGATGCCTCTCCCCCTAAAATGGTATCATCCACGAATTGTTGATGGGAGAAAAGAAAGGGACTGGAAGAAGGTTTTAACCCAGTAATTTCTCCGCTGCTCCTTTTGTCATGTATAAGTCTTCCTAGGCATTCTACCAGAATGATGAAGAGGATCAAGGAAATAGGGTCACCTTTCCTTAGACCCCTAGAAGATTTAAAGAAATCAGAAAGAGAACCATTAACCATCAGTGCAAAATTGGGGGTGGAGATTAGTTGAGATATAATATTCTAGTTTTATCATTGAAACCAAAAGCTTCCAAAACTTTATCCAAGAACAACCAGTCCACCTTGTCATAAGCCTTAGAAAGATCAAGTTTGAGCAGAAAGCCTTCCCTTTTTCCTTCTTCTAAGGAATGAATCACCTCATGCACATGAATGATAGAATCAAGAATTTGTCTACCAGGGACAAATCTTGATTGTTGAGGCGCAATAATCTCTGAAAGAATTTTGATAATTCTATTAGTTAAAACCTTTGAAATAATCTTGTAAAAAGAGTTGCAAAGACTTATAGGCTTGAAATTTCAAAAGAATCCACACCTGTGACTTTAGGAATTAAAACTAGAAAAGTAGGATTGATCTATTTAAGCAAGCTTCTAGCCCCAAAAAATTCATGAACCACTTTAACAAGGTCATCTTTTATAACTTCCCAATACATATGGAAGAAAAAAGTAGGGAACCCATCAGGGCCAAGAGCCTTTTTGGCAGGCAAGGTAAAAACAACCTCCTTGATTTCTTCAAAGTCTAGAATGGCCACCATATCCTTATTTTGGCTAGCAGTTATCACACTGGCGATGGTCTTGAGAATTTCCACCAGGTCCTCATCTCCTAATTTTTTTCTCTTTGGTTAAGATCGAAGAGAAATAATTAATTGCTTCCTTAGAAATCTCTTTATCTTCCCCTATAGTATCATCCCCCTTTTTAATACCACTAATTCTATTAGCAGCCCTGTGTTTCATAGTAGAGAGGTGAAATAATCTAGAGTTTTTATCCCCTTCCTTTAACCACACCGATCTTGACCTCTACCTCCAAAACATTTCCTCTTTTCCCACAATGTTGTGAAGGTCAGCCAGAATAGCCTTTTTAGCATTCAAACTATTTTCATCATAACCCATATTTTGTATCTCTTCCTACACTTCTGCAAGTTCTACCATAATCCTTTCTTTTGATTGAAAAATGTTCCCAAAGTCCATTTTGTTCCACTTTTTGATCTCCATTTTAATGTTATTGAGTTTTTTAGCCACCTTATACATAGTTGTGCCATCCACATCAATACCCCACCATTCCTTAATTTTGTCAAAAAGACTAGGGTGTAAAGACCACATCTTCTCAAATCTGAATGGGAAAGCCTTTTTCCTATTGATAGTTTCCAAGGTGAAAAATAGGGGAGTAATCCGATCCAAGTCTCGCTATAGAATAAAGTTTGCATTGATAATGGTTCATCCATTCCAAAGTGATTAGGGCTCTGTCTAGCCTTACCTAAATACATTTTGTCCCAACTCTCCTGTTAGACCAGGTATATTTACCACCTCCTAACTTGACATGTATAAGGGCCAGGTCATTGATCATATCTTCTAGTTGTTGTCTGCTTTCTAGGTCTGGTGGAAGCCCTCCTAATTTATCAGTGGCCACAAGAGGGGTATTGAAATCCCCCATAATAATGCCCTTAGGATCTCCCAACTTGGCCTTCAGATTACAATTTTTATTCCAATAGATTCTTCTACCATTCTTTATGTTTGGGGCATAGATATTCATAATGAACCAGCTTTCCTAATCCTTGAGATTTTGGAATTGAATAAGAAAAATTTTACCTTCATCAAAAATAATATCCACTTTTAAGTTGTCCTTCCATAGCACTAAAAAATCTCTTGAAGCACCCTCAGAATCGGTAGCTGCAATCTTCATCCCTTTATTGAAAAGAATGCTTTCAAATTTTTCCTTCATTTTTGTTTCTTGAATCAAAAATATTTTTGGCCTATGATCCCTTATCATATTCCTAAAAATTTCCTATTTGTGAATTCCATTGAGTCCACGAATGTTCCAAGATATGACCTTCATAATTTGTTTTGGGAACATGTTTCCTGGATGGTTTTCTGGGTTCCATCCACTATATTTATTCTTGCTTCTTCCTTTTTGATTTGATTCTTGCTCTTCCTACCTGGAGTACTGGATTTACTTCCTATGTCAGCTTTAGCTCTACTCCTCGTAGTAGCAGGAGAGATCGGGGATGGGTCCCTGCTAGTTTTATTTTTCTTTTCCTTCATTGTTATCCAAGGTCCTGCATTCTCATCTTTACAGCTATCAAAAAGAGCCTCCATTCTTAAAATTTGTCCTGGAATAGAGGCAAATATCATCTCTAGAATTATGCTAATTTTCCTTGGAGACACCCAAGTGCTTCTGCTTAAGTTTGATTCCTGAGATTGAGAAGGGCCCTGCTCCTCCAGAGTCCCCCCATTTTCCTAGGTAACCAGAATGAAGGAGACCTCATTGATTTCCTCCACTATGATCTCACCTTCTTCAGGATGATCCCTACCACCTTTGTCCCCCTCCCCCACTCCAAGAGCTGGGAAAATAGGGATGACCTCAATGTCTCCCTTTCCACTATTTCCTTTTCCCATTTGGGCCTTTTGTTGTTCTTCATCCTCATTGATTTTCTTCCCTTTTGAACTCTGGTGATCAAGATGGTTCACCATTTTGTCATTGAGTCTATCCCCTAGAGACCTCCCTCAGGGTTCTTTTCATTAGGAGCTTTCTCCTTCCACACCTTCTTGGTTCCCTTTACTTGATTTGATCCCTTTGGCTAATTTTGGTTCTCTTTTCTTTTTCCTTGTTTGATTTGAGCCTTCCAAACTTTCTCCTTCTCTATGAAAATAGGGCACAATTTGGCCTTGTGTCCTTCTTTTTTGCAATGGAAGTAGGAAAAAGGCACATTTTCATAGTCTATCTACTACACACGCCTCCCCAGTCTTGATTGGAACTCAATCACTTCTGGCATAGCCTGACCTTCTTCCACCCCTACGCATATTTTGGCGTAGGTGAGTCTTTTCTTAGCTGCTGTAACTGGATCAATAGATAGCAACTCCCTAAAAGAACTTGCAATGCAATCAAAAACATCTTCGTGCCAGCATTCTAGGGGAACTTTCAGAAGCCTTATCTAGACCGAGGCCTGGGTCAAGAAATCATTGTTGAGATCAAGGTTAGAGGTCCATTTTTGAAGAATGAGAGTGGATCTCCCCACTGACCAGTTTCCCGCATAGAGAATCTTTGAGTAATCCTCAAGGCAGGAAAACTCAAAAGACATAAACCCTTTGGCCATAGCCATAACTTCAACCTATCCTTTCAGATCCCACTTATTCTTAGCAAAGATTCAAACCAAATCTATGTTTGGCCTAGGACCTATGAACTTGCCAACTAGAGTTGCAACCATACTCAAAATATTACGATCAATAAGCTCAGAAGGCACTTCTAAAGCAAAAGTCCCCTTCTCTTCATTTGAAATATCTTTAATCTTAGGAAAAGAGGATTTACCTGAGGGTTTGACTCCAAACAAATTAGTCCATCATCCCAAAGGACCTAGGGAACCTCTAGATGCTCTTGTTTTTGGAGGATTGCCCTTATTTTTATGTAGATTTGGCTGCATGGCCCATGGGTCCCCATCTTCTGTCGCATCTGCCTTTCCTTGGTCCTTGTAGACTGATCATCCTGTCCCTTCACTGTAGGTTTTCCGCTTGATGCCACATTCAAAATTTTGCATCCTCCCTTCGCTTTGCTCTCTCCTCTCTCTCCGCCCATCATGCTTGCTTGGAATTGTTGTTGCAAAAGCAACTATTACCGGTGCTTTGTTTTTTATATTGAGTTTACATCATATATTTAGTTTTAATAAATATCTTATAAAACAACATAAAACTAACCCAAAATACTTTGTCTTAATAAAATCTTATAAAACAACATATATTGTGTGAAGTGTTTGATCTCTCTTTATTTGTTTTTCTATTGATATTCACAATGTGGTACTCCCCGCTTATGATCATTTCATGAGGAAATGTCTTGATGGCTTGCGGGCTGCAAGCTAGGGCATCATACATTGTTCATAAGCTCACTGTTTAATACTGGTATTGTTTACATCTTTTCATTTGGAATGCTTGATGACCCGCGAGCTTTGAGAGCTAGGGCATTGTTGCTATTACCTTCAAGGTATTGTGTGAAGTGTTTGTTCTCTCCTTATTTGTTTTGTTGTTGATATTCACTATGTGGTACTCCCCTTTTATGATCATTTCATGAGAAAATGTCTTGATGATTCACGGGCTGCAAGCTAGGGAATCATGCATTGTTTATGAGCTCACTGTTTGAGCATTGACCAATCAAATAAGGACATGAGGTGCTCAAACAAGGAGCTCATAATGACATAAACAATGCATGATGCCCTAGCAAAACAAAAAAACAAATAAAAAGAGATCAAACACTTCAAACAATATATGTTGTTCTATAAGATTTTATTAAGACTAAATATATTATTTTATTAAGATTTTATTAAGACAAAGTATTTTGGGTTAGTTTTATGTTGTTTTATAAGATTTTATTAAGACTAAATATATGATCATACATTAATACACTTACTATTTTGAATTTGAGCTCCGACATCATGCAATGTTATTGTTGTCATTGCATGCTTGTTGCTGTTGTGCACCATATATTGTTTTATACACTGTTTATTTCATTGAGACCGTGAGCTTGACATTTGTAATGTATTTTCTATTATTGGATCAATGCTACCATGTTGTTGAGGTGTAGATGCATTGAATCACCACTTGCATTCTATTTTGATAGCACCAATATAACAAATAGAGCACCATCCAATCAAATAGGGATATTAGTAAGACATTTAATGCATTATTACTTCATCCCGATGATAAAAAATTTATTGGCTCAAAGCACATAGAATGTGGGTAGATGCATTGAATCACCACTTCCATTCTATTTTGATGAAGAGCAACTATGTTATAAAATTTCAAGGCATGAAATTTTATAACCGTACATATATTTATGAGTATAAATATACAACAGAAGAGCACCCACATGCCTTGGTTGTTATTGGTCTATGAAAGGTTTTGGTTTGCCTTTCCCAATTGAGATGTCATCCTAAGATTCAAAAGGACTACAGTACTGGTGAGGGCACCTAGGTAGGGCTGTTTGGTACCTAGTGTTCCTAAATTTTGTCTTGTAGTGGCCTTAGCAAAGCCACTAGGTTAGGGAGAAGCCTATTTGGTCTCTCTAGGTGTGCTAGCTAGTGTTTTTTCTTCTTTGTTCTTTTGAGTCCTTGGTGTGTCTTTTGGAGCTTGGTTGCAACAGTCTTAGCCAACTTTGCTAGGTTGCCTATCATAGGACAGTGTTCTAAAGTTGAACAAATGGCATCTTTAATGTTTTAGAGGTTTGAAAATGGCCTTTATGACCCTTACTCAATCAAGGATTGAGTGCTTTTGAGGTGTGTATAGGTGGTTTGTCTATCCACCAAAAGTTGCTTGACAACTTTGAAAGTTGTCATGACAATTTTTCTTGCAAAAGCATGTAACCGGCTCAAGAGATAGCTAGCCTAATCCATGGGCCCTAACTATGAGGAGGGAGCTATTTAAGCTTTGAAAACCATAATTCAAGGCGTAGGGAAGAGTGCAGTATGGAGAGAAAACTTTTGGTTGCAGTTAGACTGTGTAACTAGTTTTCCTTTGACAGAGATATACATTTTTGTGTTGATAGAGATAAGAAATGGATTGAATATTCAACTTTAATATTTGCATGTGATGATTTTTAATTGTTTTGAATTCCTAGGATAGTTATTTAGCATTTCATTTCAGTTTTGAGTTATTCTTCATAGTTTTCTTTATTTTGGCCTATCTCGGGTTACTACTGACAGAGCTTTGAATAATGGAGTGCTAAAGCACTCTCCCACCATACAATCTATACGGGCCTATGGGATTTGTGTCTAGACTCCTTGTAATATATGTTGTGCAAAGGAGGGGCCCTAGAAATTTCAGGATGTATCTATAAACTGATGCCCTATGCAAGCTATCCATGTTTGGTTAGGGGTTAGTGTGTTGTTATAGAGTAGATGGAGTGATTGAGGGTGCTCAAAGCATGGTTCAAATGATGTGGAGGGGAGGTTAGATGCATGATAAAGCATCTCCAATGTAGAGAGAGCTTAGTGGATTGTGGATACAAGGGAAAATACTAAACCCTCACTGTTACAGACAGTGAGTTACCAAGCCCTCATTTATAGCCCCATTTTCAGTAGGCCCTGTATGGATAGTATGGGAAAAGGAGACCGATAGAATGTTAAAGACCTCCCAAAAGGGTATTTGAATCCATAATTAGTTGGATGCTTTTCTCAGAGAAGTTTGGAGTTATTAGCAGAAAAAGGTAAATTAGGCCTACTAAACCTAGTAGCCTTTTTAGGCTAGATAACAGACAAAAATTTTTAGAAGGGACAGAGAGGTTCCTAGAATAGTGAACTTTATCATATTCTTGGTTTCATAGACTGAATGGAGAAAGGAGGAGTTTGAAACTTCTTAGAAGGGGACTAGGATATCACCCTTAAGGCTAGGAGATTAGCCTCTTTGATTCTAGGAGGGCCTAGGAAAAAGTTATAGCAAGGTCTATGTAACATCAAGTACCCTAGTTTGCATTATTAGATGATCTTGTTTAATTTGTGTTCATTTCATGCAAAGATACATGTAAAAGAAAAATAAATTTTGCATCTAAAGATTACATGTATATATATGAAAAATAACTTGTATATACTATACAAGGAAAATTACTTTCAGAAGAAAATGCAAGAGTACAGGCATACATAAGAGGATGAACATAAATAATAAGGGTGCCAAACATTGCCTGAAGTGATGAATTTTTTACCTGGGTATGAATCTAGTGTGCCCCTGTGTGATCCAGAACCTGCAAAGAAAAGAGAGATTGGGGTTAGATAAAAAATATCTTAGCAATGAATGACATCTTATTACTAATCCTTATCTACAATTATGCATGTGCATTGTCAAGCCATACACTTCTGAAAGAAAAACCATGCTACATGACATGTGCACTCAGAAGAATGTTACAAAGAGTAAATTGCTACATTTATGTCTACATGATCACTTGGTGAGTCACTATTGTGATTTCAATTAAAGATCATAACATCACAACATGGTCGGCATCCCCAAGGAGGCCCCATTGCATGTGGTGAGTAAGCTACATCAAAACAAAGAGGTACACAAATTTGCATCATCTATACTGATGTCCCTATTTGACTAGACTGGGCTCTATTTTTTATATTGCTTCTATCAAAATAGAATGGCAATGGTGATTCAATGCATCTACAACCTCAACAACATGGTGACATCAATCCAATAACAGAAAATACATTAAAAATGCCAAGCTCGTAGTCTCAATGAAATAAACAGTGTATAAAACAATATATGGTGCACAACAACAACAAGCATGCAATGACAACAATAACATTGCATGATGCCCGAGCTCAAATTCAAAATAGTAAGTGTATTAATGTATGATCTAATAGCAGCAACCTCATTGATCATTACATTTCACTCCTCCATCATTATAGAAGAGATAACTACCTACAACTATATTTCATAATTCCTCCTTTGAAGTATATATATATCAAGTATAATTATGAGTTTACATCATATATTTAGTCTTAATAAAATCTTATAAAACAACATAAAACTAACCCAAAATACTTTGTCTTAATAAAATCTTAATAAAACAATATATTTAGTCTTAATAAAATCTTATAGAACAACATATATTGTGTGAAGTGTTTGATCTCTATTTATTTATTTTTCTATTTTTCTAGGGCATCATGCATTGTAATTTATATCATTATGAGCTCACTTTTTGAGCCCCTCATGTCCCTATTTGATTGGCCGGTGCTCAAACAATGAGCTCATAAACAATGCATGATGCCCTAGCTTGTAGCCCGTGAACCATCAAGACATTTCCTCATGAAATGATCATAAACAGGGAGTACCACATAGTGAATATCAACAACAAAAAAAATAAAGAGAGATCAAACACTTCACACAATTCCTTGAAGGTAATAGCAATGATGCCCTAGCTCTCAAAGTTCGTGAGTCATCAAGCATTCCAAATGAAAAGATGTAAACAATGCTAGTATTAAACAATGAGCTCATGAACAATGTATGATGCCCTAGCTTGCAGCCTACGAGCCATCAAGACATTTCCTCATGAAATGATCATAAACGGGGAGTACCACATAGCTAGTGAATATCAACAACAAAACAAATAAAGAGAGATCAAACACTTCACACAATATATGTTGTTTTATAAGATTTTATTGAGACTAAATATATTGTTTTATTAAGATTTTATTAAGACAAAGTATTTTGGGTTAGTTTTATGTTGTTTTATAAGATATTTATTAAGACTAAATATATAATGTAAACTCAATATAACAAATAGAGCACTGGCCAATCAAATAGGGACATGAGTTGCTCAAACAGTGAGCTCATAAACAATGCATGATGCCCTACCTTGCAGTCCGCGAGCCATCAAGACATTTCCTCATGAAATGATCATAAACATGGAGTACCACATAATGAATATCAACAGAAAAATAAATAAAGAGAGATCAAACACTTCACACAATGCCTTGAAGGTAATAGCAACGATGTCCCAGCTCTCAAAGCCTGCGGGTCATCGAGCATTCCAAATGCTAAGATGTAAACAATGTCATCTAGACATGTGTACTATGAGCTTTCCTACAACAAATGGACTTGTGATGATTTTCACAATAGTACATGTGTTGCAGGAAAGCAAAGTACTGCTTAGGAAAATATGAATGTTCATCACCTGTGCATATCAGAGTTGATCAGAGAAGGTATATGCACAACAAAACAAATAAAGAGAGATCAAACAATTCACACAATGCCTTGAAGGTAATAGAAATGATCAAACACTTCAAAATAGGGACATCAGCCATACACTTCTAAAATGAAATATGCTATAGAACATGGGTGTGTGTTAATGTGATTCAAAAGATATTATGGAAGATTGTTTTATTATTGAGATAAGGATATCTTAATTCTACAAGAATAAATATTTTGAGAAATATTTGAATTTAATTTTGACAAAAACAGAGTGGATATATTTCAAGCTTCAGCAAGACTTCATACCACACAGTGTTTATATATTATGTTCAATGCGTTATTTACACTTGTATTGGTGGGAAAACTCTTGAAAACGTGCAAAAAAATTGCATTAAACTATGTTGTTTACATCACACATGTAGTTTACCTCCAACCTAAATCAGTGTTGTGTAAAAATCTATGAACGATGTGTGGTACGAAGCTTCGCTCAAGCTTGAAAATGATAAGCATTATGATGTTGAGGTATGGTGTGGTAAACACAAGTATAGTTTCTCGTAAGCTGCTATTGGTATAGTTTTTTTTTTCAATAGTTGCAGAATCCAGCTTCTCCTATACTTACACGTATGTATACATTTTGGGCTTGGTTTTAATGTCATGTAAATTTGAGTGAAATGGTAATAATATTTAAGAGCAACAAGTATGACATTTTAAACAAGTATGCATATACATTATATAACAAGAGTGCTATATTTTAATGGAAACACTTAATGAGAAGGATGCCTATATAATAGGAGTGATATATTTTAATGGTAGTGGACATAGAAATTGTTGTGAAACTCTGTAATTTATTATTGTAAGTGGACATAAAAATTGCAGTGTAAGTAGTAGGATGATTGTAAGTGGACATAGAAATTGTTGTGAAACTCTGTAATATATTATGGCTCAGTGTTGTACATCCATAGTCAATGTCTATTTAAACTTTAGGTTGATACTTATATGATAGCTTAAGTAAATTGTTCTTACCTTGAGACTAGTACACCATGGGATTAGAGAATGGTTGTTATAATAAAAATTGTGTGTCTATGAGATACTTTAATATTTTGTATTAAATGATGATAGATACATATGGGTTTCTTCCTTTTGCAAGAGTTTATATTCTGATACTTATATCTTGAATTGTCAAATGACCAATGAGTGATAATTTCAAAAGTGTATCATAATTAAAGGCATGTGAATTCATATTGTAATTAATCTGAATGCCACTATGTAATATTTTTACTTACGATATTAATCTTAATATATCCTTGGGTAAGTGCACAAAGATGGGGGACCAAAAAGAGGGTATAAGATGCCACTTTTTTCCTGAAATGAGTAAACTCTGAACTTCAACACGAAATTGAAGATAGTTAGACTCAAAATTTTGAGATGTGACAAAAACAAGAGTTGTAATACTCTGAATCTAGTTCCTAAACTACTAAACTTATTTTGAAAATGGTGTAGATTAAGGCCCTCAAAAAGGGGGAGCACAAAAAGTGGTCCTATTTTTTGTCCAAAAACATAACATAGTGTCTGGTGTGCTCGCCCTAAAATGTTAACTTTTTTTTCAAATTTTTTTAATCGCTCTAGTGAGAAGTTAGCTAACACCATGTAGTTTATTCTAGATTTTTTTGGTAATTTTTTTATGTACGTATATTTTTTTATGAATTTACAAAGTGCACACATTCTGAAAATATGAAATTTCTATGTGCCCCCCCTAGAAATCATTTAAAACTAATCGAAAATTAAATTTTCTTTTTTTGAAAACTGTGTAGAATGGAGTCTAGTTTCTAAAAATGTAACTTATTGCAAAATGCGATGAACGAGCCAAAATCTATGCCCAAAATACTACATGTTGTTTTAAAAAAAAAATGGACATACACACAAAAGAAATCAGAGTTGAAAAACTTAACATGATCAGAATTCAAAATAAATTATATGGTTAGATAGCTAACAAAGAGATCTACAATATCATAACGTCTGATTTTTACGTTCTTGAGCCACGAGTAAACCTAACGAGGAGCACACAAAAAAGATGTCATTTTTTTGTATGTCTGTTGGAAAACATGTCTTAGGCCTATTTCAATCATCCAAGCCTTTGGGTTGGATCTCCAAGGAAAATCCAAGCCTTAGGATTAGTAAATTCAAAAACTTTACAAAGCACGCACACCCTTAAGTGCGCATGCTCTATAGGGCATGCACCCTATGTAAATTTATGAGTTACATAGGGTGCACGCCCTATAGGGTGTGCGCCCTATGTAAATCATAAATTTACATAGGGTGCATGCCCTATAGGGCATGCGCCCTATGTAAATTTATGAGATTCACATAGCGATGAGAAATATTCAAAGTAGGAGGAAGAGAGAGAGAGAGAGAGAGAGAGCTCTATCTCTCTCCCTCCCAGTTACTCTCTCTCTCCTTTTCTCCCCCTTATCACTCTCTCTCTTGCTTATCATGCTCACTCTGACCTTCTATATCTCTCTCTCCTCTCTCTCTCATCACCCTCTCTCTCTCTCCCTCTCTCCCCCATACTCTCTCTCTCTCTCTCCCCTTATCCTTCTCTCTACTACTCTCTCTCTCTCTCTCTCTCATCACCCTCTCTCTCTCTCTCTCTCTCTCTCTCTCTCTCTCTCTCTCTCTCTCTCTCTCTCTCTCTCTCTCTCTCTCTCTCTCTCTCTCTCTCTCTCTCTCTCTCTCTCTCTCTCTATCTCTCTCTATCTCTCTATCTCTATCTTTGTCTCTGTCTCTATCTCTGTCTCTGTCTCTGTCTTTGTCTGTCTCTGTCTCT
>BSBK01003006.1:0-247427 GCA_027943335.1 Chamaecyparis obtusa | reverse complement strand
CACATAGATATACACACACACACACACACACACACACATATATATATATATATTAAATTTCAAGGGGTCGTATTAATTATCACATGTTACTTGTATTTTAATGAGACTTAATTTGTTAATTAATCCTATTTTAATTGGTCAAGTATTAGTCAACTGTTAGGTCTTAATTGGTAGGACTATAAGGTCTTAGTAGGTCATATTCGACCTAATTGGTCAAGTACAGGTCCTATTAGTTCTTAAGGGTGGACTATTAGGTCTTATTTGTAGGTATTATGTCTTATTAGTTAATTTTAATCAATTTAGGTATTGTTAGTCATATTAATCACATGTTTTAAGTGTTAATTAGTCAATTAATAGGTCTTAATTGGTTAAATATTAGTCACTAGTTAGTTCTTAATTGATTAGGTATTAGGTTTTAATTGGTTTACACTAGAATTTTTGTTTATGTTAGTTTCTAGTGTTACAGTTTAATAGGTCTTAATTGGTTTCTAGAATTATTGTAAATATGGTATCCATCCTATTAATTTTTAAGAGGTCGTGTTGATCCGTCACATGTTACTTGTATTAATGAGACTTAATTGGTCAATTAATAGGTCTTAATTGGTAAAGTATTAGTCACATGTTAGGTCTTAATTGCTAGGACTATAAAGTCTTAATAGGTCATATTTGACCTAATTGGTCAAGTATAGGTCCTATTAGTTCTTAAGGGTGGACTATTAGGTCTTATTAGTAGGTATTAGGTCTTATTAGGTAATTTTTATCAATTTAGGTATTATTAGTCCTATTAATCACATGTTAAGTCTTAATTGGTCAATTAATAGGTCTTAATTAGTTAAATATTAGTCACTAGTTAGGTCTTAATTGGTTTACACTAGAATTTTTGTTTTTGTTAGTTTTTAGTGTTACAGTTTAATAGGTCTTAATTGGTTTCTAGAATTTTTGTTTATGTGGTATTAATCCTATTAAGTCTTAAGAGGTCATATTAATCCTCACATGTTACTTGTGTTAATGAGACTTAATTGGTCAATTAATAGTTCTTGATTGGTCAATTATCAGTCACATGTTAGGTCTTAATGGGTAGGACTATAAGGTCTTAATAGGTCATATTCGGCCTAATTGGTCAAGTATAGGTCCTATTAGTTCTTAAGGGTGGACTATTAGGTGTTATTTGTAGGTATTATGTCTTATTAGTTAATTTTAATCAATTTATGTATTATTAGTCCTATTAATCACATGTTAAGTCTTAATTGGTCAATTAATAGGTCTTAATTGGTTAAATATTAGTCACTAGTTAGGTCTTAATTGGTTCGGTATTAGGTCTTAATTGGTTTACACTAGAATTTTTGTTTATGTTAGCTTCTAGTATTACAGTTTAATAGGTATTAATTGTTTTTTAGAATTTTTTTTTATATTGTTTATGTGGTATTAATCCTATTAAGTCTTAAGGGGTCGTATTAATCATGCTAGGTTTTTCTTAATTGGTCATATTAGTGACATGTTAGAAATTTAAAAAACATACATGTTACGTGCATAGATGAACTAAAAATTTAAGAAATGTACATGTTACAAATTTAAACATGCATACATGAGCTACAAATTTAAACATACATGTTAAGTATAGGTCCTATTAGTTCTTAAGGGTGGACGATTAGTTTTTATTAAAATAGGTATTAAGTCTTATTAGGTTGTATTAATCAATTTAGGTGTTATTAGTCATATTAGTCACATGTTAAATTTTAACTCCAATTAATTAATAGATCTTAATTGATTAAATATTAGTCACTTGTTAGGTCTTCATTGGTTAGGTATTAGATCTTAATTGGTTTAGATGAAATTTTTGTTTATGTTAGTTTCTAGTGTTAGAGTTTACTAAGTCTTAATTGATTTCTAAATTTTTTTGTTTATGTTGTTTATGTCGTATTAATCTTATTAGGTCTTAAGGGGTCCTCTTAATCATGTTATGTTTGTCTTAGTTGGTCATATTAGTCACATGTTAGAAATTTAAAAACATACATGTTACATGCATAAATGAACTAAAAATTATTAATTATATTGTATTATTTTATTTCTACAATTTTAAAAAACAAAAATTATATAAACAAGAAAAACTATTAAATTAAAATATTTCTATTTGAATTACAACTATTTTTTATTAAATAAACAAAAAATAACTATTAAATAAAGATTTTTAATTAAAATAAAACTATTTAATACTAAATAAAAAAACAACTTTAAAAAAACATTCAAATAAAAAAATAAAAAAATGTACTTACTTCTTCCGACCAGAACACCCTGTAGCTCTCCTAACAAGCTGGACGCTACTGAATGAAAAATGACCTATGCGAGCCACCTTTTTTTCTTTTATAGACTTTTGGGGGTCCGGTCGAACCCCTTATGGCTAGACCCCCCTACCACATAGACACCATCTGGCGCCTAACAGGTGCCATGTGGTTCTAACTAAACCCCTTTCAGCTAGACCCCCGTAGTATGTCCTCTAGTGCGACACACTATTGTACTTTAACCCATACCTCATCATGAGATTGATTTAGAAATACCTATTTTTTGAAGTTTGTAGGGGGCTTTTGGAGATTTTGTAACCTAATTTGGGATGAGGAAGCTGAGATAGAGAAAAACCAAAAAAATTTCATCTTTTCGGCAGCAGGTAGTCTTTGACCCTCATAAAAGGTCAAAGGCTGCATTTTTATTTTGAAAATTGATTTCGACTTTGTTTGCAGATCTCATAAGTTTGGCGAAAAGGGTACTTAGATCTATCCCAAAATTCCCAAAACAATGAGTGTAGATATCTAAAAAAAGGGGGTTTTTGGGGTGGCTATATAGGGTTTTCCCTTAGTCAAACTCCCATTTTGGTGATCTCCACCTCCATGAATAGCCAATTGAAATAGAATGTGTGTGTGTGTGTGTAAGTATTGAAAGTTTAGTGGCAAGATCTAATCCTCTAGATCAAAACCCTAGCATGAATATGTATGAAACAACAATGCATAGATTAAAATAAGATAGAAAAGCATACCAAGCCCCCAAGGCTAAAGTACTTCTACCAAAATCACAATCTATAATTGCTACTCCATGATTGTATATTTGAATGCTTGAAAGTTGATAATGGTGGATCAAGGAAGAAAGGATCTCTCTTGCTCCAAGTATGTGTTCACAAAGATGCTTGATGTTAACAATGGCTTGATCTTCTATATCATCCTCTTGCAAACTTGCATCTTCATGATTCCTTGCTTGCTTGAATCTTCTTGTTCATGAAATTGTCTCCTTGAGAGCACTTGATCATGAAATTGCTTGGTGAAAATGAATGCAAATGAGAGTCTTTATATATAGGTTTCAAGGTGAGGCTCCTAGAGTAATGTGAGGACCCATAATTGAAATTTCACCTTGAATTAAGGTCCAATCACAATAACCAACTAAGGAGGGAAAATAATTAAATGAATTTCAAATTAAAACCTTTTCACACTCAGATCTGAGGGCTTGACATTAATTTTGGGGCCCATTGGGACCAAATTTGGAAGAGGGGCACAGGTTTTGGAGGAGGTCAAATACAACCTCGATCCTGACCTATTCAATATTGAGGTTGATTCTAACCTAGTCAGGATCAACCTTGATTCTGACCTTGTGGGCCCAGATCCAGCCAGAATTAGGATAGGAGATCCCAGGGATGTTTGGAGACCTAGAAATGATACTAGAATAAGATATAATGCTAGGGATAGGCATAAAATCCTATGATGACTTTCATGAAATCCATCAGGACATATTTCTAAGTCCTACCTAGAAAATAGAGCCATAAAAAAAGGGAAATTAAGGAGAATCCTCAGGATCCTAACCCTAATTTCACCTAGAATGAAGAAGATAAATGCAGAATGCATCCTAAATGCAAGTCTATCATGATAAATGTACTAAAAGAGGGTGCTAAACCTATCAAGATGGAAGTGCTTCCATTTTAAGAAGATACATTTAGTCCCCACTTTAGCTTAGATATGACACTACATGAATATGCAAGCTAAAGTAAGAAAACATCATAGTAAATAAAAAGGATATAGCCAAGTCCTTGATGTAAAGATCCTGCAGAGAAATATTAGAACCTACAATACACAAGGTTAATGAAAATCCATAAATAACCTAAATCTTACTATAGGATAATTTTAGAAGTATATAGAGCCCCTTATGCCACCCCCTATTTCAGCTTTCTAATTTGGAAGGGTGAAATAGGGTGATAAGAAAAACTCTATATAATGGATATAAAAAGTGTTGAAAAGTCCTTTCTTAAACCAATTAGAAGGATTCCTAACCTTCCTAAACTAGTTGAAGGGGTTAGGTATCTGAATCAAGATTCCAACGCCATTGATGATGCTAAGAATGGAGTTACCAAACTCAAGTTATGATGAAAAGAGTGAATGTCTGTCTAAATGCATAAGAAGGGAAATTCGAGTTTACCCTAAGGAAACCCTAATTTTAACTTATAAATAAGGAAAAGAGAGAAATAATTACTCATTCTTACCATTTGAAAATTCAAAATGAGGAAACAAGATGCTACGAAGAGAGGAAATTTGAGTGACATGCCTAGACATTCTAAGACATAGCCAGGCTACCGGACGGTCACTACCTGAGGTGAGTTTGTTGTTATCCACCTTTGTACTTTCCAAATTCATATTTTTTATAGGTAAGGTCAACTTTACTCCTTTTAGGTTGACCTTGACCCATTTAGGTCGACACTGACCCATCTACATCATCTTTGTTCCATGAAAGTTGATAGTGACCAGAGGGTTTTTGCCAGTTTTTGGGATGAGGTTGTCCTTGACCCAAAAAGGTCAACTATGACCTAGTAAAGTCAACATTGACCTAGTAAGGTCAGCCTTGACCTAGCTGAGGTCTACTTTGACCTAGTTCAGTTAGATTTGCATATTTGATGATGTAGATGACTGATATGATGTTTTTTTGTGCTTACAAGACTTGGTCTGCTTCCGAGAGCATCACTTTGGGGAGTTGCTAGTCATGGTCAAAGAGAGACTATCCAAGCTATATGATGAGGAGACACAGTTATTGAGGGATGTGGGACTATACTAGGTATCAGTCCTTCCATATATTAGACTACACCGAGCCATGTTATTGGCTTTGATAGAGAGGTGGGATGAGGATACATGCTCCTTCCATCTTCCCTCTAGTGAGATTACAATGACCTTAGAGGATGTCTATAGGATCATACAACTTCAAGTTTAAGGGGAGACCATCAGACCTAGAGAACAACATGGTTATGAGGATATCCATGAAAATACAACATATTGTACATGAGAGCTTCCACAGATGTGGACCTGGGTGGATCATGTCCTATTATCTTCCATAATGTCAGGCCCTACACCTTTAGTACAAAAGGTGATGCTTTGTATAGTAGCCTTGGTTGTGTTACCCAACTCAAAGTGTACCACATTTTTTTCACCTTTGGCACATCTCATAAAGTGGATGGAGAGAGATAGGACCGTATTCTCATGAGGTCACAGCATGTTAGCTCAGTTATACCATGAGTTAGGTCATCTAGTGAGGTATCAGTGGGAGAGTTTGTCAACATGCACACTCTTGTAGATTTGGATGTTTGATCACTTCACATGTAGACATCCATAGGGAGTTCCAGTGGTGGTAGATGAGAGAACATCAAGAGCCTTCATGTATCCTTTTTGAGATGTTTGGCATTTTTGAGATATGCTCTACTGGAGAGTACATCTAGATCACATTGCAAGCACTGATGTGGTATGGAGACCTGACTGCCAGATGAAAGATTGGCATGATACATGATTTTAGATGAGACATTCATAGTAGCATAAGTTGCTAGAGGGTCATCAAAGTCATATAGTGATGCCCTACTATTATGATCGAGGGGTGAGGTAGTTCGGCCTATTAGAGGGAGTCCCTAAGGTAGTACCTCACTATGTACATCCAATGAGATACTATTAGAGACCTCATGCCATACACTGACCATCAATAGAAGACATAGAGGATAGTGATGCAGAGGAGACATATGACATAGAGGTATCATCATATGTGTCCTATTTAGGTGTGAGCTGAGATTACATTAGGTACTAGAGTTTAGAGGGGATCCATCCTATCTTTCATGAGGATTATCCCATAGGTGACGTAGGCTTTATACAGGGGACACACCAAGATAGTGGAGCCACTAAAGAGGATGAGGATATGAGAGATGAGGAGGAGAACATCTTTGAGGAAGATCCCATGGAGGAGGAGAGGGTAGATATACCTGATGAGAGAGTGGAGGAGAGAGCCAAGGACATGCCCCTAGCTAGTGATACTAGTGCAAATGTACCTATCACTCATGCATCACCATTAAGATCATGATGTCCCCCATGACCTCACATAGAAACACCACCATCAAGACCTAGATGTAGCGAGCGTGGAGAGAGTAGTCACTCCATTCCCCAACCATCTAGACACTTTAGTGATGTCTAGGAGAGAGACCCAGGTATGAACCATGAAATTTGATTGAATATGTGATTTGATTTGAGATAGATAGGATACTAGACTGATAAAAGTTTTTCTTTCTAAAGCTAGCATAGCAGAGTGGAGGAGCTTTGTATCTGAGATTCTCAAGGATACAATTATATCCTACTGACTACTAGCTGATAAGAAAGAGTCTTCCATTGGTCATAGAGAACCCATTAGGCATTCCAACATCTTTGTATGTGTCCAGCAAGAACTAAGATTATGCAAAGAAAGAGAGGAGAACATGATGGTAGAGGTACAGAGTCTCCAAGGATGTGTATAGGGTATGAGCATATCCAGGAGCCATACAAAGACACACAAATCTTCATCTTCCCATCAGAGAGTAGAGAGATCTGGGAGCCATTAGCCATCAGAGCAACATACTGATAGACGTATTTATAGATAGGGTTGTTGGCCACATATGCATCAAAACTTGAAAAACTATTTTTGATTAATGAAAAAATTTGTCTACTGATTAGTTCTATGTTTGATTACTATGCTTTCATCAATATAAAACTTAATAGAAAGAAAGAAATAAATAAAGTGCATAAACATATTCAATATGTAATTTTTACTAAAACTACATAACCTATAAAATAAATCTTTATAAGCAATACATAAATGCCAATGGAACAAATGAAATTAAGGATAATAATGTTTAAGATGCATAATATTAATGGGTTCATTAAAAGAAACACCATCCATATCAGCAAGTTTATAAGCACCTAAACCAAAGTCTTCAGTAACAACAAAAGGTCCAAGCCAATTAGGGCTATATTTTCCTTTTTCACCTGGTAAAGCATTCAAATTTTGTTGATTCTCATAAAGAACTAAATCACCAACCGCAAATGTTCATTCAATTACCTTATGATTATATTGTTTCCGAAGAGATTTATGATAAGATTTTATATGTTCTAATGCATGTATTCATTGTTCATCCAATATTTCTAATTCTTGTAAGCGTTGTTCATGAAAAGTATCTTTATCAAGTTCCAAAGGCATAATAGCATCAGTACCATAGACAAGGTTGTAAGGAGAAGTACTTGTGGCACTACGAACAGTAGTCCTATATGCCCATAGAGCATAATTCAGTTGAGTATGTGAACCTTTCGCATGCTTACTAACTATTTTTCTCAAAATTTGTTTAATAATTTTATTTGATGCTTCAGCTTGTTCATTAGATTGAGGATAGTAAGGAATTGAAAATCTATGTTGAATCCTATATTTCTCTAAGAATTTTGCAACTTCTTTGTTTTTAAAAGATGTTCCATTATCTGAAATTATCATTGAAGGAATACCAAATCTTGTTCTAATATTATTAAGGATGAAATCACAAATAACATCTGTTGTTGTTGAAAAAAGAGGGACAACTTCATCCCACTTCATGAAATAATCCATAGTAGTGAGAATGTAAGAATGTCCTTCAGAAGAAGCTGGTGAGATTTTTCCAATAAGATCAAAACCCCAAACACTAAAAGGCCATGGAGAAACTTGATTACGAAGCTCAAGAGAAAGAGCATGAATCAAATTACTATGTGATGAAGGGTGCTCCCCTTAATGCCACAAACACATAACAAAAATAGAGAAACAACAACAATAATATGCAAGAACATAAAATTGGCTTCTTATTATCTCCACAAATGTGGAATTACAAACTTTCAGAATTACAATATGCAAAGCCACATGGGCATTCCCTTACAATATTCTGTAGGACAAAGCCTCGAAATATTACCCAAAACTATTCTGAACTGCCTAAGACAATAATACAGCCTTCCTTATATAGGCAATTTTCCACCGCCTGTGAAGGTTCCAGAATTTTAGCCAATAAGGCCGACCAACTTAGAATTATTTTATTTTACATTTTATTACATCATAGTCAGCTCAAGATAACCTTTGAAACCCGAACAAAAATTTTGAAGAAAATTATTTTCCGCCATTTTAGGTGGCCCAACTTTCGAAGACCATAAGTCATCACCAGTTGACCCGCTCAGCTATTATAACCCCATTTCAGAAATGCCACGAAGCGCTCTACAGGCTTGATCCGTGCAAGTGCCCGTCACCCAAATTTTCAACCTCATCCGGGGCCTCTAAAGCCTTCAAAACTGAGTTCAAAGTTTCTGTACCCTGCTGCCAATACCGAAAATCTTCAATATCTTCCAATATACACTTGATCTGGCAATGAAACTTTACCGGCAGACTTATATGACCAAAATGAACCTCCAAGAAAGAAATCAGATCATTCTGAGCACATACAAAAATTACCAAAAATAGTAACTTTCCATAAATAGCAGCTCTGCACAAAATAGCCCTTATTGAATATAAAAATAGAAATATTTTTGGGTGATGCAAGATTTCTCTTACACCCAGGATGCTCCTGCATCAGACACCCGAGGTAATTTGAGAAGTGACCCTGTCACGACTCAGGTGTGGAGAGGAAAGCCAAGACGGCTAACCTCCTCCTTTGTTAGCCATGATGAATCTTCAACAGGTCGTCCTTTCCACTTGACCAGATATTCTTCATATGTCCTGTTCCTTGTGCTTCTGCCAACACGACTGTCCAGTATATCTTTGTGATGCCCAAAAGTTGGGTCAAAACACAACCAACAATTTTTTTAAAAAGTGATAAGTTTTCTACACACAAGATGCGGGTTAAAGAGTTCAAACATAATATAACAGTAGTCGACAGAGTCCAAGAATCTCTGAAAGAAACATAATCAAAATGATAGGCTGATATGCATAACACAGGATCACTATGTGGGCCGAAGGTGGGCCTCACATCCACCCCCTCTAGGTATGAACATCCTCCTGGAGTTCATCAAAGAGGTGCGGATACTGGGCCGTCATCTGAGCTGCATCCTCCCATGAGGCTGTGACCTCATCATAGCAATCCCACTGGACCCTAACCTGGTCCAGCGTTCTGCCTCAAAGTACCAACGTCCGTCGAGCCAAAATGCGAATGGGCTCCAGAGCCAGCTGGCCATCTGACTCCACCTGCAAGGCATGCCAATCAATAATATGAGACTCGTCATAGATATACTTCCGCAATACCAATTTTTCAAAGACGTACAGTTTAAGCTCCATAATCGAATTGGGCTTAATTTAAACATATTTGAAAATTGATGACCTACTTGGGATAACGTAAACTTTAGACAATCATTTCCTCTTAATCGACCTATGAGATCTCTAGTCGATGAATGATAATTTTGATCGACATGATTACCCTTTTAAATTTTCATCTAACATTGTTGAGGATAATCACCTGATTCTTTGAAACCTCGTCATTGACTTGCTTAACCCACATCTTGTGTGTAGAAACTTATCCCCTTTTAAAAAAATTTGTTGGTTGTGTTTTGACTCAATTTTTGGGCATCACAATCTTCGATCTCCTTAGTGTCTGAACTAGTTGCTGGAATACTCCACTGTGCTGCTGTGATCTCATCTGCAACACCTCCTTCATGATACTCTGTCAGATTTGAAATGTTAAACACTGGTGAAATATTTAGCTCAGTAGGCAATTCTACCTCATATGCATTTCCTGAATCATGCTTTTTCAGTATCCTACATGGTCCAAACTTCTTCATTTTCAGCTTGTTATATGTACCAACTGGAAACCGCTCCTTCCGCAAATGAACCATGACTTCATCACCAACCTGAAATTCCTTATACCTCCTTTTCTCATCTGCCTTAGCCTTATACTGTGCGTTCATCTTGGTAATATGCTTCCTCACCTCCCCATGGATGTTCTTCAAGTGTTCTGCAAAATCCTCAGCTTCAGCACTACTTATTTCTCCGTTATCTATCTTCCTCAATTCAGATGCATTTCTCGGACTACTTCCAAATACAATCTGGAATGGTGATTTACCAGTACTCCTGTTGATAGAATTATTGTATGCAAATTCCGCCTGTGGTAAAATCAAATCCCATCCTGTTGGCTTATCTCCAACCAAACATCTTAGCAGATTTCCCAAACTCCTATTCACCACCTCTGTCTGTCCATCAGTCTGTGGGTGATGTGATGAACTGAACTTCAAATCTGTCTTCAACTTCTTCCATAATGTTTGCCAGAAATATCCAACAAACTTAGTGTCCCGATCTGAAACTATGGTCTTTGGCAAACCATGAAGTCTCACTACTTCTCTGAAAAATAATTCTACTACATGAACAACATCATTAGTCTTCTTGCAGGGAATGAAATGTGTCATCTTTGAAAATCTATCAACTACCACAAAAATTGAATCGTGTCCCCGCTGTGTCCTTGGTAAACCAAGAACAAAGTCCATGCTGATATCCTCCCAAGGCTTCTCTGGTATAGATAATGGCTGATACAACCCTATATTCTTCTTCACTCCTTTTTCCATCTGACATACTCTGCAACTCTGTACAAACTTCTTCACATCTTGCTACAACTGTGGCCAATAATAATTCTCACTAACCAAACCAAGGGTTTTGTCACGACCAAAATGTCTAGCCAATCCTCTGCTATGCTTCTGCTTGATGAGATTCTCCCTCATAGAACTTCGTGGAATGCACAACTGACTCCCTCTGAATAGCATATCATCCTAGATGATAAAATCCAACCATTTTGTCCTGTCTAGAGTAACAGGTTCTGTACAAGCTTTCCAAGCTTCACCAAAATCAGGATCCTCTAGATACAAATTCTTGAGTTCCTTGAACCCAACCACTTCAATCTGCATTTCTGTCAGCAATAGTTGCCTTCTGCTAAGAGCATCTGTAACCCTATTAGACTTTCCACTCCTGTGTTTCAAAACAAATGTATAACTCTGCAAAAACTCAACCCATTTCAAATGCCTTTGATTCAATTTTCCTTGACTATTCAAATATTGCAAAGCTTGATGATCAGTATACAAAACAAACTCCTTAGGAAGCAGATAATGTCTCCACTTCTTTAATGCCTGAACTATAGCATAAAATTCCTGATCATAAAAAGAATATTTCCTCTTGGCATCATTTAACTTCTCACTGAAATAAGCAACAGGTTTACCTTCTTGGCTCATAATAGCTCCTATTGTAGTACCACTAGCATCACAATCTACTTGAAACACCTTATTAAAATTTGGAAGTGCTAAAATAGGTTCTTCTGTAACTTTTTGTTTCAACAATTGAAAACTCTTTTCTGCCCCATTAGTCCACTTAAACTCTTTTCTATCCCCTCTCATTGTTTCAGTCAAGGGTCCACAAATACTACTAAAATTTATGATAAACTTTCTGTAAAAGCTAGCTAGACCATAAAAAGATCTTACCTCAGTAGCACTCTTTGGAGTAGGCCATTCAAGGATAGCCTGTACCTTCTCTGGGTCCATTTTTAGACCTTCTCCTGAAACTACAAACCCCAAATACACCAACTCTTTCTTCACAAAACTGCACTTCTTCAAATTAATCAGCAATTTCTCTTCTCTCAACTTCTCAAATACCATACGAATATGCATCATATGCTCATCCAATGTCTTACTAAAGATTAAAATATCATCCAGGTAAACAATGACAAACTTACCCAAAAATTCTTTCAGAACCTCATTCATAAGCCGCATGAAAGTGCTCGGTGCATTGGTTAGCCCAAAAGGCATGACTAACCACTCATATAGTCCTTCCTTTGTTTTGAAAGCAGTCTTCCATTCATCTCCTTCTCTGATCTGAATTTGATGATATCCACTCTTCAGATCTATCTTTGAGAAATACACAGCTCCACTCAAACAATCCATAATATCATCCATTCGTGGCAATGGAAACCTATACTTGATTGTGATCTTGTTTATTGCTCTCGAATCTGTACACATCCTCCATTCTCCATTCTTCTTTGGTGCTAATACTACTGGTACAGCACAGGGACTCAAACTCTCACGGATCAATCCTTTCTGTAACAGTTCATGTACTTGTCTGTTCAACTCCTCACTTTCTGTAGGTGTCATTCTGTGTGCTGCCTTATTCGGAAAACTCACTCCTGGGATCAAGTCCATCTGATGACTGATCTTCCTGACTGGTGGTAATCCATCAGGCATGTTATCGGATACAATATCCTGAAACTCATTCAACAAATCTGCAACTTCTACAGGAACATCTACTTTCTTCTTACCAGCTTTTGGAATTAAAGAAAAACATACATGCTCATGCCTCATACCATCTAGGAAATTTCTTCCATCAACAAAAGTTATCCTTGCATTACCACATACCTTTTCTTCAGTCTCCTTCAATGGTTTTAGCTTATGCTGCACTCCATCCTTTGTCAGGGAATAGGTATTCGCACGACCATCATGTACAGCACATCTGTCAAACTGCCATGGTCTACCCAACAACATATGACATGCATCCATAGATATGATATCACACAATACCTCATCTTGGTACCCACTGATCTTGAACTTCACTAGGCATTGTTCATTGACCATGACCTTGTGGTCATCCTATACCCAGGCAATCCGATATGGATGTGGGTGTTTCTGTCTCTTGAGCTTCAACTTTGTCACCATCTCTTCTGACACCAAATTGTCAGTGCTTCCACTATCAATAATCACATCACAACATTTACCTTCACACTTGCACCTGGTGTGAAACAGGCTCCTCCTTTGCTCAGGTTCATTCTCACCACTCAACAGGACTCTTCTGTTAATCAATGTTTCTCCTCTTTCAGCATCTTCAGAATTTGATGATTTGGCATCTTCATCTACATGTGCAACTCTGGCCCGGCCTTCATTTCTTCTGTCTATTCTACCTTGGCACTGAGGACATTCAAATGCCCTATGACCTTCTTCTCCACAGTGAAAACATGTTCCACAGAAGCCTCCTCTTCCAGATCCTTGTCCTCTTCCTCTTCCTCTTCCTCTCTGATCTCTATTATTCTGATCTTGGAAGTGATTGGAATTATTTCCATGCTGATTCTGACTACTACTGGCCTCATCCTTCTTTTTTGGATCTTCATTTCAGCCACCATATGACCGTCCACCAGATCGTCCACCGCAACCTCTTCTGTTTTGTCTGCTCTCGAATTTCTTGTTCAGCTTTTCCTCTACTTTTAGGGCAAATTGGTATGCCTCCTCAATACTGTTCATTCGAACCAGATTCAACTCCTCCTGAATGCTTGGCCTTAACCCATTAAAGTATCGAGCAACTTTCTCCTTATCAGCTTCGGCATGGCCTGTTCTGATGAGGAGTCGATAGAACTCCTCTGTATAATCCTGAACAGATTTTCCTGCTTGCTTCAAATTTTACATTTTCTTCAATAGGTCAAGCTCATAATCAATAGGAATGAACTCTCACTTCAATTTTTCCACCATTCGATCCCATCTTGTGATTTTATCTTTCCCTCTTCTATTTCGCTCCAATTGAATTTCTTGCCACCAAATCTTCGCATGACCTTTCAGTCTGGCCTTCGCAAATTTGACCCTATCAAGATCCTCAACATCTTCATACTCAAAATACTCCTCACATTCATTGATCTAGTCGATTAATTCCTCTGGGTTAAGATTTCCAAAAAATGTAGGAACCTCAATCTTAGGTCTTTTCCCAATCTTGGAAATCGCCCAAAAAAGTCTTTCTTCCTCCTAGTTCACAATTTCAGCTTCTCCTTCTTGATATTCTTCTTCGGCTTCATCCTCACTTTTGTCTCTAACATTAAGATTCATTCCTCTATGAATCTCTTCTTGTAATGCTCGCACTTGTCTCTACAGCTCTCTAACCTCAGGTGTTACAACACTAGCTCTTCTGCCACGTTCCCTTCGTGGAGGCATTTTGGTGATGCGCGCTGAAACCCTAGCCACGGTCCTGGTGCAAACTGCCTCACAGTCGGTGATCTGTTTACACACTCAAGAACTCCTGCTCTGATACCACCTGATGAAAGGTGCTCCCCTTAATGCCACAAACACATAACAAAAATAGAGAAACAACAACAATAATATGCAAGAATAGAAAATTGGCTTCTTATTATCTCCACAAATGTGGAATTACAAACTTTCAGAATTACAATATGCAAAGCCACATGGGCATTCCCTTACAATATTTTGTAGGACAAAGCCTCGAACGATTACCCAGAACTATTCTGAACTGCCTAAGACAATAATACAACCTTCCTTATATAGGCAATTTTCCACCGCCTGGGAAGGTTCCAGAATTTTAGCCAATCAGGCCGACCAACTTAGAATTATTTTATTTTATTACATCATAGTCAGCTCAAGATAACCTTTGAAACCCGAACAGAAATTTTGAAGAAAATTATTTTCCACCATTTCAGGTGGCCCAACTTCCGAAGACCATAAGTCATCACCAATTGACCCACTCAGCTATTATAACCCCATTTTGGAAACACCACGAAGCGCTCTACAGGCTTGACTCACGCAAGCGCCCATCACCCAAATTTTTGACCTCATCTGGGGCCTCTAAAGCCTTCAAAACTAAGTTCAAAGTTTCTGTACCCTGCTGCCAATATCGAAAATCTTCAATATCTTCCAATATACACTTGATCTAGCAATGAAACTTTACTGGCAGACTTATATGACCAAAATGAACCTCCAAGAAAGAAATAAGATCATTTTGAGCACATACAAAAATTACCAAAAATAGTAACTTTCCATAAATAGTAGCTCTGCACAAAATAGCCGTTATTGAATATAAAAATAGAAATATTTTTGGGCGATGCAAGATTGCTCTTACACCCAGGATGCTCCTGCATCACTATGTTGTTGACATTGAGGACATTTCTTAACAAACATGAAAGAATCTTGTTCCATTGTTTGCGAATAATATCCCATTTGAAGAAATTTATTAACTAGGGATTTTACCCCAAAATGTCCCCCACAAGAACCAAAATGAGCTTTTGCTAAAGCTACAAGAATTTCATTTCTATTGAGACATCATAATAATAATTCTTTAGAAGAGTGTAAAGCGTATCTCCTAAAATGATGTAATGTGCTTCAAGATCCTAATATGATTACGTATGTTCCTTGTTGCTGATTCAAGAAAAGTACTATCTTTCAAAAAATGAAAAATATGTGAATACCATTCATCCAAATGCAAATTGCAACAATCAAAGGTAATCTTGTCAGAACTTGCAGGGCATTTAAAATTTTGTATAGTAAATTGAAAGTTTTCAGCATTGTTCTCAAGACAAACAAAAGAAGCTCTGCTTGCCATGGCATCTTCATGTCGATTATCCTTCCTAGGTAAATTCTAAATCATATAAGAGGAGAATTGTGAAATCACGTCAAGAGATAAATATCTATATTGTGTCATTTTAACATTTTTAGTTTGATATCCTCCTTTAATCTATTCAACTCTCAATTGTGAATCTCTATATATGTGTAAATGTTTGATATTAAGGAATGAAGTTTCTCGTAGTCCAGCTATAGAGCTTAATACTCTGCAATATTATTAGTACAAGGAAAGGTTATCTTATATGATAAAGGGATGGTTTTTTTTGTAGGGGGAATCAAGATGATGTCCACACCAGAACCTGTCTTACACTTAGACCCATCAAAATATAATTCGCAAATATCATCCTATTGAATAGCTAGGATAGTATCATTAGGAAATTCTATGGAAGTAGAACATTCATCAGAGTGAGGATAAATAGCTTCAGCTAGATAATCTATCAATGCTTGTCCCTTAATAGACTTCTAAGAAATAAAATTAAGATCAAACTTGGTAAGCAACATCACCCATTTTGCGAACTAGCCAGAGAGATCAGTTTGTGAGAAAATATGTTTCAAAGGATAAAATTTGACAATCACATTAACTTCAACATTTATAAGATAATGCCTGAGTTTCTGACATGGATAAACTATAGCTATATATTATCTTTCTAAATCTATATATCTTATTTCATAATCAAGTAAAGTTTGACTAATGTAATACACAAGTCTTTTTTTACCATTATCATCAATTTGAGCTAAAAACACACTCATGACTCATGGAGTCACTGAAGTGTATAATTGAAATGGTTTATTGAAATTAGCAGGCTACAAGATAGGAGGATTCATAAGATACTGCTTAAATTGCTCAAAAGTTTTTTTACACTCATCATTCCAAGTGAAAGTAGTATCCTTTCTAAGTAAGGAAGTAAAAGGGATAGTTCAGTCTACTAAATTAGAAATGAAGTGACGAATAGCTTGAATTTTTCCTCTTAAACTTCGTAACTAAGAAATATTCTTAGGAGGAGTCATATTAACAATAGCTTCAATCTTTTCAGTATCTACTTCGATGCCTCTCTTAGAGATTATAAATCCTAATAATTTTCTGGAATCAACTCCAAAGACACATTTCTTAGGATTCAATCTCATATTATAACTTCTAATCCTTTCAAATATATGTTGTAAAATAGTAACGTGATCTTCTCTTTGTATAGATTTTGCCAATATATCATCCACATAATCTTCAAGGATCTTATGAATGTAATCATGAAAAATTAGATTCATAGCTTGTTGATAAGTTGCTCCCGCATTTTTTAATCCAAAGGGCATCATGACCCAACAAAAGCTTCCTCAAGGTGTTATAAATGTAGTCTTAAATTGATCTTTAGGAGGGATAAAGATTTGATTATATCCCAAAAAACCATCCATAAAAGATGACAAGGCATGGCCCACTATTGAATCCACAATCATATCAATATTAGGTAGTGAGAAATCATCTTTCAAGGATGCTTTATTTAAATCTCTAAAATCAGTACACATCCTTATATTATTTTCTCCTTTTGACATAGGCACAATGTTTGAAATCCAATCTGAGTAATCAATAAAATGAATAAATCCATAATCCAATAGTTTTTCAATTTCATCTTTTACTAATAAAGCAATTCATGGATTCATCTTTCAAATTTTCTATTTCACAGGTTTCATATTCAGTTTTAAAACAATGTTATGAGTAACAATCTTAGAATCTATACCCAACATATCTAAATATGCCCAAGAAAAGATATCCTTAATTTCAAGCAAAAGGGAAACCAACTGATCACGTTCATCTTGATTCAAACATTTCCCAATTTTTATCATCATTTTAGAGTTGTTTTCATCAACTTGAATATCAATAGTTTCAGTGATTAACAAATCACTTCTTATCAGAGAATCCTTCGATAAAGGAAGAGTATCATGTTCTTCATGTTCTCCAAAATAAGCATCAATTTTCAAACAATAAGGCTTTCCTCATTTGTGATGAAACTTAGGTAAATCCTCATAATCCCCTAAAAATTCCATTAAGGCTTCATCTTTAGGAAAAATATCCAAAGAGGATTGTTGATTAAGGTCAATAAGCAATGGGTTAACCAACTTCAACTGTCCACTGTAAATATGGTTAACATTAAGAAGAAAAGTTGATGGTTGTCTACAAGGATTCAATCCTAATCCATATGTATGATCATAAACTTCATTATCCAAAGGTACTTGTATGCCTTGTTCATATTTACCACATCCTTTATCGTTAAATCTTGATTTCTTAAGAAAATGATATCCAAGACCATATCGATCAGTCATATTAGAAGGAGTCCAAGGAGCAGCATATGTCACACTATCATAACAATAAGGCTTTATAGTTTAAATCATTTGATTAATTGAAGCGACAACAAAATTAATTTTTAATTCTTCAGACAGTGGAAGAGAAATAAATATTTTTTTCTCAAATTCATTATGTTGCTTCATGAATTCCAAATCAAAGACCTTGTATTCTCTAATAAAAGTAGGATTAAAATCCAATGTCCTGCAATCATCCTCAGTCAAACAAGAAGAAGATGGAGTTTGTTGTTGTTGAATCTCAGGTTTCTTTATCTTATATTGTTGTATCTCTAATTATTTTTCAATCTCTTTACTAGGTTGAAGAGGTTTAGAGATTTTGGCATATTCTACATTTAAGCAAGGGTTTGGGGCATCATCCACATGTAATGTATAGATTAAGTTGTTATAGATGAACCTAACCTTGCGATGATGAGTAGAAGGAACTGCATGCATAGTATGTAACCATGGTCTTCCTAAAAGAAGATTATAATTCAAAGGTCCAGGCATAACATGAATAGGAGTATTTAGAATAACTAGATGAACTTTAATAGGTAAGGTAATAATTCCCAAAGTTCTTTTCACAATATTGTCAAATCCACATATAGGAACATTATCAGGTTGAATAGTGGTAAGATAAGCCTTAATTGCTTTGAGCATATCCATGCTACAAACATTAAGCCCAAATCCATTATCAATTAAGGTTATTTGAATGATACTCTGATTAATATAGGTAGACAACATAAGAGCATCATATTGATTCTGCACATCTAGGGAAGGTAAATCATTATCAAAAAACATAATATGAGGTATAGAAGGCATAATATGCATACAATCCAAAATAGAATGAATGTTTTCTTGATTAGGAGGAGAAGTAGGAAGAGTAGATAAATCCTTTTGCAATGCCTCATGATATTTTGGGGAAGTTTAAAATAATTCCCATAAAGATATCTTAGCAAGAGTAGCATATAATTGATCAACTAAGTTGTAATCCTTAATGGTAGATGGATACCTAGGTGCTTAAGGAAGCATAGGTTGAGAAGGAGGTAAAGAAACTGGAATAGTAGGCTGAGGGTTATTCTATGTGTGATAAGCATGTTAAACAAAATCAGTGTTATCAAAGAAATCCAAAGGATATCTATGTTTACCCTTAATGGTTATATGAGGACATCCTTTTACCATCATCAAAGGTGTAGGATATATCATCTTAGGTTTATCAATGTTACAAATAGTGGGACATGAAGGTAACCATGCACACACCCTATGGTAAAGGTCAATTGGAGAGGTTGTGGAGGAGAGTGAAATAGGAATAGGATCCATGGAGATTGTATTCAAACCATTTTCAGCCTCACTACCATGTACCTCATTAGGGAATTTATCCTCTTGTGCAATAAAATCCTCATCAAAGTACTCAAAGCAAGAATCATACATGTTGAATACAAAGAAAGAACTAAAAGCATGAAAATGTAAATATTTTTGTATTTTTAAAAGAATTTTGCAATTTTTTTGTATTTTTGAAATATAAATGCAAGAAATCTAATCTTATAAGCATGCAAGATTTAAATCTAACACCATAAAATAAAGATTTGTCATAAACAGGTTCATCAAATTGAATAGGTGGAAAATGGAAGCTTAGTAATGTACCTAACATTCAACACTTATTCATTTGAAATATTATTTTGGACTTGAAATAGCATAAGAAAATCTATAAATATTTGAAAATTAATTAGGTCAAGATACATACCTCATCATGAGATTTATTTAGAAATAACTATTTTTTGAAGCCTGTGCAGGGCTTTTTGAGATTTTGCAACCAGATCTAGGATCAGGAAGCTGAGATAGAAATATCTGATTGAAATAGAATATGTGTATGTATGTATTGAAAGTTTAATGCCAAGATCTATTTCTTTCGATCAAAACCCTAGCATGAATATGTATGAAACAACAATGCATATATTTGAATAAGATAGAAAATCATACCAAGCTCTCAAGGCTAAAGTACTTCTATGAAACTCACAATCTATAATTTCTACTCCATGATTGTATCTTTGAATGCTTGAAAGTTGATAATGGTGGATCAAGGAAGAAAGGATCTCTCTTGCTCCAAGTATGTTTTCAAAAAGATGCTTGATGTCAACAATGGCTTGATCTTCTATATCATCCTCTTGCAAACTTGCATCTTCACCATTCCTTGCTTTCTTAAATCTTCTTGTTCATGAAATTGTCTCCTTGAGATCACTTGATCATGAAATTACTTGGTGAAAATGAATGCAAGTGAGAGTCTTTATATAAAGGTTCCAAGGTGAGGCTCCTAGAGAAATACGAGGACCCATAATTCAAATTTCACCTCAAATTAAGGTCCAATCATACTAACAAACTAAGGAGGGAAAAAAATTAAATGAATTTCAAATTAAAACCTTTTTGCACTTGGATCCGATGCCCTGACATTGATTTTGGGGCCCTTTGGGACCAAATTTGAAAGAGGGGCACAAATTCTAGAGGAGATCAAATACAACCTCTGTCCTGACCTAGTCAGGATCGAGGTCAATTTTGAACTTGTTAGGATCATGGTCAATTCTAACCTAGTTAGGATCAACCTCAATTTTGACCCTGTGGGCCCAGATCCAGCCAGAATCAGGATAGGAGGTCCTAGGGATGTCCGATGACCTAGAAATGATACCAAAATAAGAAAAAATGCTAGGGATAGGCATAAAATCCTATGATGACTATGATGAAGGCTAGGAGGACCTATTTCTAAGTCCTACCTAGAAAATAGAGCCATAGAAAAAGGGAAATTAAGGAGAATCCTCAAGATCCTAACCTTAATTTCACCTAGAATGAAGAAGATAAGTGTAGAATGCATCCTAAATATAATTCTATCATGATAAATGTACTAAAAAAGGGTGCCAAACCTATCAAGATGGAATTTCTTCCATTTTAAGATGATACAGCTATAAACAAGTTTAGAATCAAGTATAGGTTTATATTGTTTTAGATGGATGATATTATGAAATGTTTGAGTGGAAATGTGTATTTCTCAAAGATAGATCTAAAGAGTGGATACCATTAGATTCAAATAAGAGAAGGTGATGAATGGAAGACAACCTTCAATACAAAGGAAGGATTATATGAGTGGTTAGTCACACATTTTTGGCTAACTAATGCATTGAGCAGTTTCATGCGACTCGTGAATGAGGTTCTGAAAGAATTCCTAGGTAACTTTGATTGTTTACCTAGATGATATTTTGATATTTAGTAAGAGATTGGAGGAGCATATAATGCATATTTGTAGGTTGTTTGAGAAGCTAAGATAAGTGAAAATGTTGACTAATTTGAAGAAGTGCAGTTTTATGAAGAATGAGTCAGTGTATCTAGGATTTGTAGTTTTAGAAGAAGGTCTAAAAATGGACTCAAAGAAAGTGAACGCTATCCTTAAATAGCATACTCCAAGGAGTTCTATTGAGGTAAGATCTTTTCATGGTTTGGCTATCTTTTACACAATTTTTATTAGAAGTTTTAGAAGTATTTGTAGACTATTGACTGAAACAATGAGAGGTGATAGGAAAGAATTTAAGTGGACTACAAGGGAAAATAAGATTTTTAAACTATTGAAATGAAAATTTATAGAAGAACCTATTTTAGAACTTCCATATTTTAATAAGTTGTTTCAAGTAGATTGTGATGCTAGTGGTACTGCAATAGGAGTTTTTTTCAGCCAAGAAAGTAAACCCATTGTTTATTTCAGTGAGAAGTTAAATGCTGCCAAGTGGAAATATTCTATTTATGATCAAGAATTTTGTGCTATAGTTCAGGCATTGAAGAAGTGGAAACACTATCTTCTTTAAATGGAGTTTTTTTTGTATACTGATCATCAAGCTTTTCAATATTTGAATATTCAATGAAGGTTGAGTCAAAGGCATTTGAAATGGGTTGAGTTTTTGTAGAGTTACACATTATTTTTGAAATATAGGAGTGGAAAGTCTAACAGGATTGTAGATGCACTTAGTAAAAGATAAATTTTACTGACAAAGATGCATATTGAGGTGGTTGGGTTGAAGGAACTCAAGAGTTTGTATCTAGAGGATCCAAATTTTGGTGAAGCTTGGAAAGCTTGTAGAGAACCTATTACTCTAGATAGAATGAAGTGGTTGGATTTCATCATCCAGGATGGTATGCTATTCAAAGGGAGTCAGTTGTGCATTCCAAAAAGTTCTATGAGGGAGAATCTCATCAAGGAGAATCATAGAGGAGGATTGACTGGATATTTTGGTCATGATAAAACCCTTGTACTTGTTAGTGAGAATTATTACTAGCCATAGTTACAATAAGATGTCAAGAAGTTTGTACAAAATTGCAAAGTATGTCAAATGGAAAAGTAAAGTAGAACACAAGGTTATATCAGCCATTACGTGTATCAGAGAATCCTTGGGATGATATTAATATGGACTTTGTTCTAGGTTTACCAAGGACTCAATAGGGAGATGATTCAAATTGTTTAGTGATTAATATATTTTCAAAGGTGGCGCATTTAATTCCTTGAAAGAAGACTTATGATGATGTTCGTGTAGCAGAATTGTTTTTCAAAGAATTGGTGAGAGTACATGGTTTTCCAAAGAAAATACTTTCAGATGGAGATACTAAGTTTATTGGATATTTCTGGCTCACATTGTGGAAGAAGTTAAAGACAACTTTGAACTTAAGTTTACCAAATCATCCATAGACTAATGGATAGATAGAGGTGGTGAATAGGAGTTTGGAGAATTTTTTGAGATGTTTGGTTGGAGATAAGCCAACAAGATGGGATTTGATTTTACCACTGGCAAAATTTACATACAATAATTCTGTCAATATGAACACTGGTAAATCAATATTTCAGATTATATATGGAATTAGTCCCAAAAATAAATCTGAGTTGAGAAAGATAGACAAAGGTGAAATAGGTAGTGTTAAAGTTGAGGATTTTTTAGAACATTTGAAGAATGTTCATGAGGAAGCACATTAAACAAAGATGAATGTGTAGTATAAGGATAAGGTAGAAGAGAAAAGGAGGCATAAGGAATTTTTGGTTGGGGATGAAGTCATGGTTCATTTGTGGAAGGAGAGATTTCTAGTTAGTACATACAACAAGTTGAAAATGAAGAAGTTTGAGCCATGTAAGATACCGAAGAAGCATGATTTAGGAAGTGCCTATGAGATAGAATTACCTATTGAGCTGAATATTTCACCAGTATTTAACATTTTTGATCTAACACAGTATCCTGATGGGGTTGAGATCAAAAAGTCACAGTGGAGTATTCTAGTAACTACTTCAACTACCAATGAGATTGAGGATATGGGTATGTGTAGGATCCTGGCATGCCAAAAGGTGGCGATGTTAAAAATAAGTCATGATTGATAGACTCTTTGAAAAATAACTATAAATTTCAAATAATATAACATTTTTGAAATCTAAAATATTGATCACATTATATGCTTCACTTAATACAATAATAATAAACAATTTTTTCAATTTGATAAAGTTTAGACTAAGTTAACATGGTCATATACAAGAGTTTTTATATTCAGGAAAAATTATAGAAGTAAAATCATAATTAATAATTTTCTTGGAAGAAAAATATAAAAAAATATACACCACATCCAAAAATTAGTCTACTACTTTTATCTAGAATCTTATAATAAAATATTATCATTTTATTTTGTTTAACGTGGTTAGACATACACCTACTTGTTATCTTTCTAGTCCTAGTTGATAGACTTATTAAAAAATAGCTATAACTTTCAAAGTGTCTAACATTTTTGAAATCCAAAACATGTGTCACATTCTATGATTTTCCTACTACAATAATTTTTTTAAAAAAAATCAATTTGATAAATTTTAGACTAAGCTAACGTGGTCAAACACAATATTTTTTGTATTCTAGAAAAGTTGTATATGAAAAAACATAATTAATTATTTACTTAGAAATAAATTACAAAAAATATGTGTCACATTTTAAACATGAGTCTACTACTTATATCTAGAATCTTGTAAAAAATAAAATCACTTGATTATGTTCAAGGTGGTCAGACATACACCTACTTTTTTTTTTTTGAAATTTTCGTAGTACTACATTGAAATTTCAAATTTTCAACATAGAGAACAATTCTTTTTCAAAAAAATCTAGTATCTTAAAAAACTAAATTGAATTTTCTACAAATTCTCTTCTAACGTAATTTTGATATAATATTTATAACTTGTTCAATTTTTTATGTCAACTTACCTAAACCTGATTTTTTGAATTTTCATTGCCACTTAAGGGCCTAGTTTGGCATACCATGATCTGACACATACCCATATACTCAATAGTCATGTTGGCAAAAGTACAAGAAAGAGGACAGATGAAAAATATCTGGTCAAATTGAAGGGACAACATGTTGAAGATTCATCATGGCTGACAAGTGAGGAGGTTAATTGTCTTCATTTTCCTCTTCACACTTGAGATGTGATAGGGTCACTTCTCAAATTACCTCAGGTGTTTGATGCAGGAGTATCCTAGGTGTAAGCAAAATCTCATGACCCAAAAATATTTCTAGTTTCTTTTCAATAAGGGCTATCTTGTGTTGAGCTTCTATTTTGGGAAATTTACTATTTTTAGTAAGTTTTTAGTTTGATCTCAAAATGGTCTATTTTCTTCCCTGGAGGTTCACTTTGGTCATATCAGCCTACCAATAAAGTTTCATTACCAGATCAAGTCTAGTGTTGAAGATATTGAAATTTTTTAGTATTAGCAGCAGGGTACATAAACTTTGAACTCATTTTTTAAGGCTTTAGAGGCCCCAAATGAGAGAAAAAATTTGGCTGATTGAAGCTAGCATGAATCAAGAATTCTAGAGCACTTCACGCCCTTTCTGAAATGGGGTCAAAAGAGCCAATTAGGTTGATGGGTGATGACTTATGGTCCTGGAATTTGGGTCACCTGAAATAGAAGAAAATGAATTTATTTCAAAATTTATTTTTGATTTATGAAATTTCCTTTGAGACAATTCCAATGTAGTAAAATGAAAAATAAAATAATTCTAGGGTTGGTAGGCCTTAAGGGATAAAACTTCTAGAACCTTCTCGGGTGGTCGAAATTGCCTATATAAGAAAGGCCCATAGTGTTGTCTAAGGAAATTTTGGGTAGTAGTTCTAGGTAATGATTAAAGGCTTTGTCCTATGGAATATTGTGAGGAAAATTCTTGTGTGGCTTTTCATATTGTAATTCTAAAAAAAATTAATCCCACACTTGTAGAGATAATAAGAAGCCCATTTTATGTTCTTGCAAATTTGTGTTGTTTCTCTATTTCTGTTATGTGTTTCTAGTATTAAGGGGAGAACCCTTCATCAAAAGTATAATTTGTAATTATTTTGACCCAACCCTAATGTAATGAAAAAATTAAAATATAAAATAATTCTATGGTTGGTCATCCTTAATGGCTAAAATTATGGAACCTTCTCGGGCAGTGGAAAATTATCTTAGTTTGTGATCAAGTGACAACCTTAAAAATTAACTTGGGAAGTAGGGATTTCAAAAGATAATGAAAGAAAATATATTTCCACATATACCTATTGGAGTATTGGGACCATGGGTAGCTTATAGGGTGGATCCTTATTCATAAGGAGGAGACCAGGGTGACATGGTTGCCAGGGTGGATCCCAATAAATAGGTTGTGTGATGACACTCACTTAGGTGGTATCCTAGAACCCTGACGTTGGTGTTGTAGCATGGCCCTTTTTCATATGCTTCACTCTTTCTCTTTTGATATTTATTTTCTTGGTTTCATAGGCCTTATATTGTCTCAAGTCTTGAAACTACCTTGGCTCTATCTCCTAGCAAGGGGTGGAACTTCACTAGTCTCACATGGTAGGGTAGTAAAACTCTTTTAAGATACATTTTTCATGATTTGTGTCTTAGCTTGGATTAAGATATATTCAAAAGGTGAAGATTTCCTTTGTTGTATTATATATCTCTATCTTTTGTATTCAAGATGTAAATATGTGATGTAAGCCAATGGGAACTTGATGTAAATTTATTTGGAAATTGTAAGGAAAAAGTAATGTAATTTGGGAGGGGTATTTTTATGAATATTAGGAGGAAATGATTATTTAAAATCAAAAAATTGTAATGAATGATTGTAGTTGTGTACCGTTTGTCCTATCTCTATTGGAATCATTGAAATAAAAATTGAAAGTAGTGATTTTAAATTGAAATCTTACTTATTTTTTGGAAGTACAAAGGAATTATGTATAGATAAGGTAATTGGGAAAATAAATGAAATAAGAAAGGATAAATGTATTTAGTCTGTGACATAAGTGATGTGTTATTTGTTTCTATCTCATTTCTAAAATTTGAAAGTTATGTAAAGTAGGTAAGGAAATTAATTCGTTAAGATAGTTAAATGCATTGATGATTCTAGCATTGATAACAATCATTAAAGGAACCTTTAAGGACATGTTCGCATGTATGATTATCAAATAAGTTCTTAGTCATATGTTCTTTTTTTAAATTATTTCCTTTTCTTGTACTTTAGTCCTGTTCCTTATGGGTTCCCTGGTAGGGACATTACCTGGATAAATCCTCTAACAAGGTCACACCTTACCATATGTTTTGTAACCTTTAAAAGGTTTGTCTCTTAATCAAGCTCACTTCAGGAGAGTGGAAATATTTTGGGTACCGGTCCGAGGTGGCTTTTCCCTTAACAATATTTCCATGTTAAAAATCAATTGTTAAATGTGTATGCATGTGATTTTTTGATATTTTAATTTGCACATTACATTAACTGGTTTGATCAGTATATACTAGATAATTTATCAGATAGTCGATTAATTAATCAGAAAGGAACAAACTAGTATTTACCAAGCTATTTAGTTTGTTTGTTGAAGTTGGTATTATACATATAGGGAGGAATTTGGCATTGTAGGATAGCTGGACTTAATTGATTCACCCCCCCTTCAGTTATCTAACAAAATCTCCCAAAGGTCCTCTGCATAAAACTGCCACTCATGTTATATGTACATGTTTCATAGGCCAAGTTTTAATTGGTATAAATATTTTTCTATTCTCCCTATGCATAACGTCACCTCAAAACTATGACATTGTCACCTAGTGAAAGAATAAAATGAAAATACCACATAAGTTTGAACATCATCCATTAAAATCATTTATTTTTCCAAAAAATTTTAGTGTTAAAGTCTATCCATGTTGACTAATTGAGAACACCACATGCCTTTGATCACACTTGTGGTTCAATCTTTCTTAGAAATGTCTTGTAAAAATCCTCTCCAACTTGAGAAGACTTATTTCAATCATGTGTCATCTCATTACTACTCTTAAGGTACCGAGCTAATCATTGGTTTCACACATCGAAGTCACATATGAATGATAACTGATGATGTGAGATTATTCATCCTAAACATAAAGAGCCAACAATAATAGTTCTTATAGAATGAGAAAATAATGTTCACTTGAAATTTTTAATACCTAATATAATGATGAGAATTTACAATGACTCCAATTGATTCAAAAAATAATATCAAAATCAATCTATATGCAGAGAAAAACAAAATGAAAATTTGTGTGCTAACAGGATCCATGTCCTCCTTAACAAAATAATGTATTTTAATTTTGGATCAAGCACTTGGAAAACTATTTCTTTTTGGATGGGACAAACTCAAATGGGAAGAATCATTATTCCTTTTGAAGATATTTCTTCATCATCATAAGATTTGATAGTAATTTTTCTTCTAGGATCAATGAATTCTTTGGAATATCACAAAACTTTCAGAAGATTCAAGGTGCAAATATTTAGGCTAGCCACTCCATCAATAAGGACCCTTTTAACATGGTGTTTGTGTATCAAGAATTCTACATGAAATGCAAAATTTTTAGGATGAGTCTAAGACATATCATCTCTTTTGGAAAAATATTGACAATGTGGTGCAATGAGGTGTCCAACCATGTTCTAAAATTTTTCAACATCCAAGTTATGTGGAATGGTAGTCTCAACACGAGAAATTTCCAAGATTTATTTTTGGGTTGGTGAAAGTTTCAACAACTCCAAGATTGATATTTCAAATGTTGTCCAGTTGAGTTGGTCCATAAGATTGTATTGTTTTGAAGATGTTGGTTCTTGACTTGGTAAAGTTCTTTTAGGGGTTTTCCCTTGCAAGGTGATCTTTGATGCTTGCCCCCTAGTCACAATATTAGAGGTTTCTTCTTGGTGTTTCTCTTCTACCACTATGACATTAATGGTATTTTCACACCTTGATAAAGAATTCAAAGTATTGTCATAAGTATGTGCAAAAATTTCTTTATCATTTCCTCTTTTATTGCTTTGATTAAAATTGGATGTTTCACCTTTCTCATAATTCAAGAAAGGAGTTTTGAAAGTTGTATGATCTTCATTATTTTGGGGAACATCTACTTTGATTGTAACATCATCTATCAAGTATTGAACCATATGTTTAAGTCTGATCCATGTTACGATAATAATGTCTCAACCAACTGAGAGGGGTTGGGGGGTGAATTAGTTCTTATAATTTTATTAAACTTAACACCAAATATAATCTTATGAAAAATAGAATGAAAAACCACATCACATCATTGAAAATAAGTGACACCAATATTTGGTATCAATAGGAAAGCTATTAAGGGAAAAACCTCAGTGGGGATGACACCCACAAATATCTGCACTATTTGACTATAAACCTATTAGTAGTTCTAGCCCTTTTAGGAGATTATTAATACAATAGGTAGGTAATTGTTAAATTATTGACCCTATTAGGTGTCTCAAACCCTATTAGGGGTAGTTCAACTAGCCACATGCACAAATACAATCAGAATGTTAAATCCACCTTCAATCCTTTATATAATATACTTTATCATACTTTAATTTCCTATTAGGACACTCCCATCCTTGTTCTTAGATATACAACCTTCCACTTTGTTAGAATTAGATATCACAACATTCCATCTTTCATATTAACATCACAATCCATACTTCATCTCAAGGAAGAAAGCATACCTTATATACTAGTTACAAATAATTGTTCATCTAGAGGTCAGCCATTATAGGACCTCATTACATTAAAAACAATTACATTATCCAAGGATACAACATAAAAGTCACCCTAATCATTTTAAAACAATTATAATTCATCTAAAGTTTTCTCCATTAGGGATTCAATAATAAATCAATCATCTACATGTTACTCTTCATGGTCATCTCCCAAATACTTCCATGCTAGAATGCATGCCATTTATGAAAACAAAAATTAGATGAACATGCTTCAATCATAATGTACCTTCTTCATGATGTCTTTTGACATTTCCCAAGTAATCATACCGAAATTCATCATCACACAATAGTTATGTTCCAAACACTACAACTAGGTCTATGAAAACTCTCAGTCTCTAGTCTTGTAACCAATCTTTATGAAAACAAGAATATGTTTTTTCCAATGATGATATAAAATTCTATGACCATAGGGATAAGATTTTGATACATCCAAGAACATATCTCTAATCTCGCAAGATCTAACTAATTATATGTCATTCGTACCACTTTCTACAATTTTCTTGTCCATATTGTCCATTAATTCCTGGTCTCCATAACTGAATATATGTTGACAACAATGAAAAAATTATTCAATGAAAATAATTCCAATATTCACCCCCTTTTTCATTGATGACAACCTTCTCATTATCCTTTTAAAATCTTGTCCTAAACAACTTGGGTTTTCCACTAATATGTCGCCCCCTTTGACATTAATGGAAAAGGGTGCAAAATAATATCTTTCCTTCTTCCTATAAACCTTCAACTAGCAGGTGCAAAATCACCCTCATCTAATCACTTATTCTCTACCAACTACTCCCACTGATGAGTATACTTCAAGAACAAGTCCATAAATGAAAATTTTCTAATAGCTAATGGACTTCTGCACTTTTATACTTCCTTAGTTTCCTATTGTTGGGGATTTGACCCCAAGCTTACCTTTGATATATTCAAAGGTATCTTTACTCAATGTTTTGGTGAAAATGTCTACTATATGCTCCTTTATACTAATGTATTCAAGCTTCACAACTTTATCTTCACTTCATCTCTCATAAAATGATACTTTATTGCAATATTCATACTCTTTGAATGCATCACTAGTTTATTTGACATGTTTAGCAAACTTTTGTTATCATAATGTATGTTAATAGTTTTACCTGAATTCGCACCAATATCCTTCAACATTTAATTCATCAAAATGAATTAAGTATAATTTATTAATGTTTCAACATCCTCTAATTTTTTTTTTGACTGTGATACATAAAACTACTTCTTTCTTAGCCAACATATCAACCTCTTCACAAGGAAAAAGGCTCCTCCACTAGTGTCTTTCCTATCATCTACACATCCTTCCTAACCTGCAGTAGTGTAAACATTCAATGTAAATTTATCTCACCAATCATTACATAATACAAGGTCAATTTTTCCCTCAAGGTATCTAAATATCCTTTTTACTACTACAAAATGTGTCTCCTTTGGATCTATTTGGAATCTATCAACAATTCCAACTATATTAGAAATATTAGGCCTAGTATGTATGAGATACTAAAGCCCTACAATCATTGATATTTATTTTTTCTGAGATACATTCTTTTCCTCATTTGAAATGGATAAATTAGCCGTTATAATAATAGGAGTTCCAAATAGTTTACACTAATCCACATAAAAAAATTTTAGCAAGTCTTTTAGATACTTTGTTTGTGATATGAAAATCTTGGGTTTTGTTTTATTTATTTGTATGCCTACGAATAATTTCATCTCTCCTATCATCAAGATCTCAAACTCACCTTTCATTTTTCTAAAAACTTATTTCTCATAGCATCATTACCCCAAAGATAATGTTGTCAAAAAGTACTATTATAAAAGTACCTTCATTATTGCATCTTAGATACAAGTTACTATATGCACTACTCTTATTGAAACCAAGATGTAGTAAATACCTATCCAAAATTGCATACCAATCCCTTAGAGCTTTCTTAAATCTACAAACCATATCTCTATCATTTTTCAAAGGAACACCATTTGACTGCTCCATGTAAACTTCTTCCAAATCACCATTTAGGAATACAGACTTGACATCCATCTAATAAATATTAAAATCTTTGTGTGTAGCATAGGCCAAGAATAACCTAACTGCCCTTATCCTAATAACTAGTGCAAAGGTCTCCCCAAAATAAATTCCTTCTTGATGTGAATATCCTTTACACACTAATCTATATTTATTCCTACTCACAACCCCATCTTCATTCATTTTGTTTGTAAAAACCCACTTTGTGCCAATAATATTCCTATCTTTACGTCTTGGGAATAGTTCCCAATTTTTATTTTTATTTTAATTTGATCCAATTATTATCTCATTCCCTTAATCCAATCCTCATCACTACAAGCTTCATGAGGTGTCCTTGCCTCAACCTCCAAAAATAAACAAACTACATTTTTAAACTACAACCTTGTCCAAGTACCTTTACTCTTATCTCAAATAATTTAATCTTGTGGATGATTCTTCAAAATATACTTAGGTGTCTTGAACACTTCTAGTTCACTCATATTTATATCTATGTCACTTCCTGGTAAAAACCTTTCTTGGAGTTGTTCATGTACTTCTTCATGACCTTGCCCCATTTGAAGCTAATTTTGATTACTCTGAAATATATCATTTTAAAAACTTTCCAAATTTGGATCATAATGATTGAATTCACATGTTCAATCTTATACTTGAAAAATTTCATCAATTATAACATTCACACTCTCAATCATTTTCTTAGTTCTCAAATTGTAACATTTATATGTTTTTCTTCTAGTGGAATACCCAACAAAGATTCCTTCATCACTTCTACCATCACAATTATCTATAGCACCATATATTTGATAATATGCTTGCTACCAAAAATTTTGAAATAGCTAATATTAGCAGTTTCACCATAGCATAGTTCATAGGGTGTCTTTCTTGTTCCTTCTCTAACTTGTAGTCTATTCAATGTGTATATTGCAATTTTCACTGCTTCTCTCCAATGCATGTGTGCTACTTTCCCTTCAACCAACATTGTCCTTCTAAGATCAAGGAATTATCTATTTCTTATTTTATCAACCCCATTCTTTTGTGATGTTCTAGGTGTAGATGTTTGTCTCAGAATTCTATGTTAATCATATAAAGTATTGAATTTTCCTGATGTGAACTTACCACTTCTCTCTGATCTCAAGCATTTGATCTTGAATCCAGTCTCATTCTCTACTTTCTCCTTAAAATATATAAATTCATCAAAAGCTTTTGATTTTTCTCTAAGAAAACCAAACCACATCATTTTAGAGTGATCATCAATGAAAAGTACAAAGTACCTATCTCAAAAGTATGACTTGGTTTGAGTAGGTCCACAAAGATCTGCATGAACAAGATCCAAATTGTTCCTTGCTGAAAATGCTCCTCTCTAAAATATGCTCCTTATTTTCTTTCCTAGAATGGTTTCTTTGCATGTAGTGTTAGCAGGCTTCACAATTCTAAGTAGGTCTTTGATGGCATTACTATTACTTTCCCTTATAATGTTATCAAATTTGACATGACAAAATATCCTATGCTATAACCAACTATCATCAAACTTTCAAACAAATATATTACTTCACTTGAACTCGGATGAAATACATTACCTCCTATCTAAATCCCAGTAGTAATCGGGTCTCCTTTATCACATCTAATTGAGAACTTTCCATCCTTCAATTCCAACTGATAACCCTTTTTCAAAAATTCACCAACACTCTGAAAATGATGTGTTAAACCATCAACAAGGAATACATCATCATTATTAGTCTTACCATCCAAAGCAATGGATCCAATCCCAACAATAGCTCTAGGAGTATTATCACCTAGTCTGAAAAATCCACCATTATACATATTCAACTTTATGAATATATTCTTATCTCTTCTCATGTGTTGTGAATGACCACTCTCTATGATCCAATCAATGTTTTTGTTAACATGAGACTCTAATTCTTTTTCTTCACTAATAGGTTTATCATTTTTAATTGCTAAAAATTCAACTAAATCATTTACCTGATCATCATCATTAGATGCACCATCATTAGCATAATAAAATTATTTATCCTTGATATATTTGTCATATTTAGGCTTATGCTTAGGAACTCTAGTTGGACATATAGAAGAGAAATGACCAAATTTACTACAATTAAAGTATTTTATTGTTAACTTTCCTTCAAACTTACCTTGGCCCTTTCTTCCTATTCTTGCAATCAAGGATAAGACCTTATCCATACTAATTTTTTTTTTTTTTAATCTCTTCCCATTCAACAACATAATCTCCTAACTCTTCATTGTACTTGCTTGATTTTCTATCACCTGCAAAACTTATTCCCGCATCTTTTTTTTTGTCCACTGTTGACATGAAAGTTTTCTCCACCTTAGGCAAGGAATCCTTTGTCTCAGGGGTCTCAAATGTAGTTAGTTTTGATACTAAAATTTCCAGTGTGAAACCTTTGTTCAATGGTATTATCTCCTCTATGGCATGGACTTTAGTTTTGTATGTTGGTGCCAAATATCTTAGAATCTTTGCAATGACAACATCTTCAGTGTAGGTTCCTTCATTTTTCCTTATTAATATTACACATTGTGTAACCCTTTGAACAAACATCCTTACTATTTCATCTTCTTTCATCTAAAGTGTCTCCATCCTCTCTCTCCAATTTTGAATTTTTCCTCCTTTACTGTATGTATCTCCTTCATAGCGTGCTGAAAATCTTTCCCATATATCAGATGCCTTGTAAAAATATATAATCTCAAAGAATTAACCATCAGATATGCACTTATAAATGCTTCTCTAGATATCATGTTGTATTGAAACATCTTCTTCTCCTCATTAGTTGTGGAGGGGTCTTCCAACTCATATTTAGTATTGAGTATTGCATCTTTCTCAGTTACCATCCAATAATCCAAGCCCAAATAGAAAAAATGAGTCTTCATCTTTTCCTTCCATGCATCAAAATTTGCATCATCAAAATTGGGACTTTCTTTCTTGAAGTAACACATCCTGGATCTTTTCCTCAAGTGTTCGTGCTTTCTCTCGAAGGACAAATTTATCTGATAACAATTGTTAGGATAAAAATGTCTCAATTAAATAAGAGGAGGGGGGTGGATAAGTTGTTAATTTTTTTATTAAACTCAACACCAAATATAATCTTATGCAAAACATAATAAAAAACCACATCACATCATTGAACACAAGTGACACCAAGATTTTTGCTTAAGGAAAACCATGTTAGGGGGAAAACCTTGGTGGAGATGATACCCACAAATATATGTACTATTTGACTAAAATCCTATTAGGATTTCTAACCCTATTAGGAGATGATTAATACAATAGGTAGGTACCTCTTAAAGGACTAACCCTATTAGGAGTCTCAGACCCTAATAGGGGTAGTACAATTGACCATAGGCCCAAATATAATCAAAAGGTTAAATCCACCTTCAATTGTTTACAAAATATACTTTATGATACTTAAATTTCCTATTAGGACAATCCAATCCTTGTGGGAAGATTCACAACCTTCTAATTTTTTAGAAGAAAATCACATAGCCTTATTGCTCACATATTACCAGCAAAATCCACACTTCATCTCAAGGAATTAACCATCCCCTATATACAAGTTACAAATAATAAATCATCTAGATGTCAGCTATTAAAGGACCTCATTACATAATAAACAATCACATTATCTAAGGAACTGACACACAAATCTGATAGTCATAAGAGTTATTTTGTTTTCATTAGTGATGGGAAAGTCTTAATGAATGACTAATTCATTTGGTAAAGAAGGAATTTCAAGTCGGTAAAGAATGCAAGATACTTGATAAGAGGAAATAAAGGAAAGATAGTTATCAGTAAAGAAAAAGGAAGTTTAGAAACCAAGCATGGAAGAACTGAACACTAGGTTTTACCAAGCTACAAAATCCACTCAACTAAGAGATTATACAATTACCGATGAAAAGAAAAATTTATTACTAATCATGACATGATTACACAAGGAGAATCTATAGTTACATTGAATCTGGACACTGAGAAGAAAATGATTTACATTAAAACTCTTGAGAAGATTATCTGACAAGGTGTTGGAGATTCAAAGATAATGATTATTTGTGATTACAAGGTGATATACACTAATAAGAATTAAATCTCAAATATTTATTTGTGAAGTAACCAATGCTAGCACCATTTAAGGATATGATTCTAGAACATTTCCACCATTTCTACAATTGTATATAAATAGATCAGAGTCAGAAGATCAATGTGCGTGCATGTGAGAAGAAGAGAATGTGCATGTGCTAATTTGAAGCATAAGTTGGAAAGAGAAGGTAATGAGCATAGAAACCACTAAGTAACAAAGCACTAAAGAGTAGAGAGTAATTGTGATTCAGAGTTGAATCTATCGATCATTGAATTGTTATTGTGAGTGAAGCACCATATGAGGTAATTAGTTATTGAGAACATTGAGTTTGAAATTCATATGATTGATGCAAGTACTACAAAAATATTTCTTACTAATTAAATAGTAATCATAATTATAAATTCTCTTAACTGATAATATCTTAACAAATCTTGTTTCATAAATCCTTTAACAGGTTACAGTTCTTAGATAAGAATTATAAAATACTTTAGGAAGCTAGACTTAACTAGTGTTTAGTATCTTAATCAGGTTAATACTCTTAATAGGGTAAGCTAGTATAAATAGCTAATAGTGTAGCTCTAACCAATAAAACTTTTTACAACAGTAGTGAGGTTTTATGGGTGTCATCCCCACCATAAGTTTTATCCTCTAACAAGGATTTAGGCGATACCAAAATGAAGGTGTTATGAGTTATGTTTATTGTTATTTTTTTTTATATATTTCATGTGATGCATGTAAAAGCTATGAATTTGGTAAATCATTAAAAATGATAGTTAAAATTCTTTTGCAGTACTAATTCACCCATCCCCTCTCAGTACTCACCTTTCCATACATATTCTAACAATTGGTATCAGGGCCTGGTCTCTTATTTAGAACTTTAACAACTTTATATGGAAGATTTGAAGGAATGGAAAGTTATAAGTATGAAAGGGTGATTGATAATATGTACATAGAACTGAGGATGGCTAATGATAAAATTGATGAATTGAGGAGAAAATAGAAGAATTCACCGAATAAGAGAAAGGAGGTAGCACTAAAATTGAAGGATACTCAAGTTCAGGTTGAAGAACTTGAATAACTATTAGAAGGAAGTATTTCTGATGAATTTTAAGTTTAAATATCATAATTAATTGAAAAGAACAAAAAATGAGTTGATCAGGTGAAAGAACTAAAAAGAGAACAAGAAGCTCAATCAATAAGGATATGTGAGGTCCTATAACAAAAAAGAAAGATGAAGATGACAAAAGAAAGGTTGAAGATGAGAGAAAAAAAATGAATACAAAGTTGAATGAGAAATATGGGGAAATACTGAGGTTGACACAAATTCACTACAAATTGAAAGACCAACTAGTTGGTGTGAATCAGGAAGTTGCAAGGAAAGTTGGAGATATTTATGAACTAAGATCTAAGAATGAACATCTGAGGAATGAACTAAAATCATAAAAATATGCTAATGAATTCTTGAAAAGGAATGAATAATCACTAAGGATATTGGATGGAAATATAAGAGGTTAGAGACAACTGAGATATACTTCTGGACTTGGAGACAATGCAAACTATGCTACTAAGAATAATGAGTCCTCTAAACAAGTAACCAAATGAGACAATGTTTCTATTCAACCACAAAAAAATAATCCTACTTGCTAAAGTTGTAGCAAACCAAGACATGCAACAAATGTCTAGAGGAGAAAAAGATGTAATCCACCAAGTACTCCTAATTTTAATGGTCATTGTTACAAATGCAATAAGTATGGTCATAAGAAATTTGAGTTTAGATCAAGGGTTGCTAACAATTCAATGAAGCCGGGCTTCAATGGTTGTTATAACAACTATAATAGATATGGTCACAAATGTAAAGAATATAGGTCACAAATAAAGAATGTGAAATGGATTCCTAATTTACAAAATACTAAAAACAACCAACAAGGATCAACTATTCCATGGGACTATAATACAAGAATTACTTGTACTACATGTGGGAGATTTGGTCACATAGCTACAAATTTATTTTTCATCCATCGGTATGAATAATATAAGGTCACAGAGAAACTTTCAAATGGTTTTCTTTCATTGTCACAAGGTCAGTTAGCTACCCACAAACTAAAAGTATTGAGGAAAATCCCCAACTGAGGAACAACCGAATGAAAAATCTCAAGTTAACATTAATGAGATAAGAGATCAGATGAATAGGACATGGAGAAGGAAGTCTCAAGATGATGGAATTGAACTTGGAACAACTTATGACACCACATCCTTTGGATCAGGTGTACCTATCTTCACTTAAATGGTCAAAGGTATGTGTGGTAGTTGATAACCTAAATTCTATGTTAAATTGGTCCCTAAAATTTGAGTAAAGATCCATATTAGCATATTAAGATGCATTTGGATATAAGTTGTAAATTTTACATTTAATATTTTGATTGATAAAATGAATGAGTTACTTTGTTCCATTTGATGAAAGAAAGTGTATTTATTTATTGGTGAAAAGAGAATTGATAAAGTGCATTTAATGAAAACATTATAGCCATTGGAAACCTTAATAAAATAGAAAAATATAAATAGAGGTCATATTATTTTATTTTCACCTTAGACTTTCATGAGAATTTGAAACACTTAGTAGAGAAGAGACTACCAAGTTGTGTTAGAACAATCAAGTTGTTATTCGAGTGACACCCTATTAGTTGAAAGATAATTTCAGAGAATCTATGGCACCTAAAGTTCAAAAGCCCGTTATTGTGGAGAATATCAACCCAATCAATCCAAAATACAATCCACCACCTATCGTTGTTGTTGAAATTGAAAAATATGGAGGCCTATCATTGATCCCACAGAGAGTCCAAGTGGAAATTGATAAATCCTACACTAACCTATGTGTTAATAGAAAGTTGAAAGATGATCACATACATTTGGAAACCAAGGGTTTGGTCCATGATATGTAGGTATAACCAGTTTTTAAACAAGAATGGATGAGACTAGTTCTAATCCAATTACATGATCAGTTCATGTGGCTCGATGCACCTGTAAAGATCACCAAACATGTATTGCATATTGTCACTAGATATCTACTTAGTAATAGACCGAGGGCCTACAAGAAAATACACAAGAATAAATTATGTGAGATTACACAAGATAAATGTTATGGTAGAGGTATATTATCTACTATTGATGACTCGAAGCTGAGATTCACAAGAAAAATCATATCATACCAAATCTTCTAGTCATCTCAGGTAGACAGTGTACCCTGTGGAGCAGTTGACATAGCATACAATATTATGAAGACATATATAAAGATAGATATATGAGAGATCTTGTCAAAGAAATTGGATGACAACATGAACACAATCGGGAAGGTAGAAAAAAACACATTGAAGTTTGGATCATTACTAGTATTTTCAGAAATTATTTCCTACAATTAGTAAAGTAGTGTGCAAAGAAGATAAACTAGTAATATATCAAATTAATGAGTTTCTTCAAACTATAGAAGATAATTTTTACATGGTGATAAATGACTATATTAAAAATTTTCAAAGTAAGATACATACAAGGTACATGATTCCACCCCATCTTGTAGAACAAGACAAGGATGGTTTATGTGTTGAAGTAGATATTGATACATGTATAGTTAGAGATGTGGAGCCAACAACCATGTGGCTACCACCTATGGGATATAAAATGGATATAGATGTCACTTCTATACATATTAAAGGACTACTAGAGGATCTAATTGATAGAAGGGAAACTCAATATGGTACTTATGAGGAAGTCAAGGATAAGATCAAACTAGATATCTTGAAACTAAGGCTTTAAGGAATAATAGAAGGATGATTTGTAACTTGTCAGATAATTTGGGAATCCTTTTTGAAAAATATGAAGTTGAAACATAAGAGGTTAAGGAAAATAAAATAAGAATGAAGAAAGAGACCCCTGGTCTAGTCAATGTTAGACCATCAAAAAGGTCTTCATCCACACCGACAGAGAAAAAGAAAGTGATGTAGGGGCATTCTTGGGTCCTCAGTGAATCTGCATGGTGGTGTGTTATTTGGCTGGTGTTACTCGATTGCAACTTTGATAGATAGTCTTGGTCATTGAAGGAAGCTCATTCACTAAAGGGAACTCAGTGCAAGCTCTTGAGCTCGGTGGAACTTGTACTTAGTGATGCCTATGGTTCTCAGTTGATGTGCTTTCTCAGTGATGCTTGGCTTGCTCAATTGTTTCTCTGGTGCTCGGTAGTCTATTTTACCGAATGGAGTTCTTAGTGGTTTGGTTAACCAACTTGATCCATTAATTATTGGTACCTGTTGTTGCATTCTCCTAGGAAGGTCTAGAGGCTGACATGGAGATTTAAATAATTGTAATGCTATTTGAGAGCCAACTTGTATTGCATTTAATATTGTTTGTAGTAGAAGTTGACTTGGCTTAGGAGTTAATTATTTCTTCTAGATGACTTGTGGCTAAAGATTAGTATTTAAGGAGTGTTTGGGGTATTTGTTGAGGGATAGGAGATAAAACCTAGAGATTGATCTGGTTAGACTTGGATCTTGGGAGATCTTGAAGATCAAATTGATTTCCGATAGTTTGTAATAGCAGAGCTAGTCGTTTCTTTTCTGGAGACAAGGAGATTGATTGGAGGCTTGCAACCTCAAGCTCAGATCTTCCTGAGGGTTTCCATCAGTTATTGATTTGTTTCAGAACTAGACTAGCTAGGGTTAGGACTTGGATCTTTATTGATCTTGCAGAACTACTTCTTGCTTGTAATTGGCCATAACCCAGAAGGCCTTAAAGCTGGGCATGTTAACGAAAATCTAATTTGAGCATATCTTGTTATTTTATTCCGCTATGTTGATTGTTGGGTGCAAGGTTGGACTATCCTTAATTGGATCCATCATTGTTGACTGCATCAGAAAGCATAAATTGAATCAACAAAGAATATAACACACTAAAGAGAGAAGAAATCCACAGGGAGGCCTAGGAGAAAATTAAGGCTACATGAAGATAGTGAGACTGAATCTGATGATGTTTCACAATTCAAGGTAATGGAAAGTTAGACACCAAAACTTAAAGACCTTGATAAGTCTCTAAAAACACTCAAGAAATATGGAGGTGATTCAAGACTGAAACATGTCAAGTATAAGAATAGTAATGATGAAGAAAAATAAAAAATTGAATAGGCTATTGTGTTTACCATACAAAAATTTAGAACTATACCAATTGAAGCATCACCAAATATGGTAGATGAGCTATACTAAAATATTGATGCTAGATGAAAATACGCTCTAGTAGTTGAGAAAAAAATAAGGGAGAGATCCCTGGCTATTTTTGTACTAGACCTATCTAAAATAGGAATCAAAGATGCTCTGCAAAAATACTCCAAGAGATTCTTAGTGAAGAGAAGAGCACTCAAAATTATGGTTAGTAATTTAGAACAAATAAAAAATGAGATTGATAATCTTTCTAGAAAAATATTTTCTCTTGATCAACCGACTGATGAAGAGATCAAAGAAAAAATAGGAAATTCAAATCCAATTTATTTGACATCTAAGAAAGATGAAGTTATTATCGAGGATATCACAGATGAAGACCCTGCTGAGGAAATAAAATATGGTGAAGATATAATGGAAATCAAGGCCAAAGAAAATAAAAAAATGAACATACATGATTCTACAAATGAAAGATTAATCACATAAGATCTTGTAATTCAGAAGATAATCAATTTTCCTAGGATTGAGGAAGTGATCTCAAAAGTAACAAAATATGTTCCTACATATGGTTATGCCCCCACTAATCAAGGAAAAGAAAGTGAACAAAAGGAAACCACTGAGTTCATAACTCCTACCGAGATAGATGAACAAGAAAATAAAGATGACACAAAAAAGAGAAAAAATAATAGAAATGAGAGAAGAAAGAAGAGAAATGAGAAAAGAAAGAAGAGAAACATGAAAAGAAGGTCAAGGAAAAGAAGCAAGAGGGGAAGGAAGAAAAAAAAGAGAAGACTGATGACACCAGTACTACACAATCTGATCCAAAGAAAGGATCTACAATGAGGGGAAAGACCAAGAAGAGGAAGCATGAAAAAGTGGTTGATTTAAGCTAACTTATCATTATTTCTAAGGTTAATATTTCAATTACAAGCCCTAAAGAACTATCATAGCTTAGAGACTTATTGAAAAGAAAATTAGCATAGGATAAATTGATTTCAAAGAAGAAAAATATTGATGTTTTGGAGAATGTCAAAGACATATTGAATGAAATTTTACCAGAGGCTAACATTAATGAAAAAGGAGATATATACAGCCAAATATGTGAAATGGTGAACCAAATAAACCAAATTGGTACCGAGACCTCATAATACTTAATGAAAGTGCATAGGAAGCATATGGAGACTAAATTGATTAAAGAGCTTCTTCAATCAGTTGCACTAGACAAGGTAACTCTATCTGAGTTAGTTGCTGAATTGGAGAATGAGTTGCAAAATATTATTTAAACATATTTGTTTGATTTCAAATTTTATCAAGGAAATTAAGGACAAAGATGACAATGTTGAGAAGGAGCTAATTGAATATTTATCAAAAGTTTCTATTAAGCCTAATTATTCCCAAGTATATTATCAAAGGATAAAGCACTTAATGGGACTGCAAAATGAGCTCAGAAAAGAAGAAAATTAGATCAGAATGGATCTTCTAGAGCTCCAAGAATTTTTGATACCCCTTATTAAATCATTACAGAAAAATGTACATAAGGAAAAAGATTTAGTTAGCACACTAGATATTAGTGCTATGGATAGTATGGTCAGTTTAATAGATGATATTAGTGAACAAATTTTAGTGTTAGAGACATTAAAGGATTCATTGAAGGAATCATTGAAGAATACACAAGAAAGATATAAATCTATTTTTTCAAATATCCTTCCATCGGATAAGCAGTAAGTTACTCTTTTTGGTCTCTTTTTAAAAAAATGGTGAAATATATGTGATAAGATATAACATAGATGTTATATAGGATGATATTATGCTGATGTAAAAGTGGGAAATATCATTTAAGGATAATAGATAGAGGATGATATGTATAGAAGAAGGATGGATATATATAATTGATGCAAGAGGAACCAAGGAGGGACCAATAAATAACACACCCTAACCTGATCCACCTTGCTCAACAACACATGGAAGCAACAACACACAATAGTGAGATAGAGAATGGAAGATCTTTCATATATTAACATCAATTTAATTCATACACGCTGGGCTGTAAGGCCTTCTCAGTTATGGCCATATATTAAAATTAAATACAAAAGTCCTCAAACATGCGAGGATGTATGAATAATCTCCAATCTATCTTCTATCTTCTATGCCAAAGCTCCTACTAAAAATGACTCCTAAACTCTAACCAAACAACTACATTTATACAAGAGGCTACCGAATCAATTCAGCCTTTAGATCCATAATCAATGGTAGGGATGACCAGATCTAGGTCCACATGCTTCCCACAATGGATACCAGCATTAAATCCATGACCCAAATTAAATGCACAAGTTGGCCTCCTTAGAATCTCAAAAGAAACCCATCGGTAAGAAAATCCAACCGAGCACCAAAAAAGCATCACTGAGTGCTAGGGAAATAACCAAGTGCCAAAGAGATAACTAGCCAACACTAGCAAACAAAGGAAACTGAGCAATACAGAACCAACTCGGTCAAAGAAGGAACCAAGCAACACAAACAAACTCAAATATGTTTTTGGTGACACAAGATTGCCAAGGACCTGAGATGCTCCTACATCAGACACCTAGGGTTATTTGAAAATTATTCTCTGAAATATTCACTAGGTATGATCTGAGCCACATCCAACTCAGACTGTGAAATCCATGAACTATCTTCAATTGGTCTATTCTTCCAGTACTTTACCAGATATTTTATATACTATTTTCCTCTTGTACTTCTACCAATTCTTTGCTCCAAAATCTACTCAACTTCTTCATTTTGCTTCTTAGGATAATCCATCAATACTATCATGTCTTCATCAGGTTCATGATAGTCATACAAATCAACAATGTTGAAAATTGGTGATATGTCCATGTCATCAGGTAACTCAATCTCATATGCATTTCCACTATCAAATTTCTTCAAGATCTTCCAAGCGCCAAACTTCTTCATTTTCAGTTTCCCATATGTTCCAACAAGAAATTAGCCTTTCTTCAAATGAACCATTAGTTCATCACCAACATAAAAAGTCTTATGTCTTCTTGATCTATTCGTTCTATCTTTGTATTTCTGATTACTCCTTTCCATCTTGATTTTCACATCTCAATGCAATGTCTTCATGCACTCAACAAATTTCACTCCTTGAACACTTCTCTTTCTCTCATCATCAATTGTCTCTCAAATTAGATATACCTCTTGGTTGTAAGCCATTTAAAATCTAAAAAGGTGTCTTTCTAGTACTCCTATTCACTGAATTATTGTATGAAAACTCTTCTTGTGCTAGCATAGAATCCCAATTACTTAGTGTGTCTCCATCTAGACATCTCAAAAGATTTCCCAAATGTTTGTTCATAAATTTTGTTTGTCCATTGGTTTGTGGGTGAAATGTAGAACTATATTTCAACTCAGTACCAAAATTTCTCCAAAGAGTCTTCCAAAAGTATCCAACAAATTTACTATCTCAGTTAGAGATAATAATCCTTGATAATCCATGCAATCTGATAATTTCCTTAAAGAAAATATCTGCTACATATACTACATCTGATGTCTTTCTACAAGGTATAAAATGTTCCATCTTTGAAAATCTATCTAGAACAATAGATATAGAATGATTACCTCTTACTGTCTTCAGTAAGCCAAGAACAAAATCCATATTGATGTCAATCCAAGGTTTCTCAGGTACAACAATTAGTGTATACAATCCAGTATTTTGACTTACTCCTTTTGTAACTTGACAAATTCCACAAATTTTCACAAATTTTTGAACATCTTTATACAACTGTGGCCAAAATTATTTCTCATTTGTCCTCTCGGTATACACAATTGAATACTATTAAACAACATACCTTCTTGAATGAAATATTCTTCCTATTTTGTACTTAGTTGATCTTGAATAGGTGCTCTGCACTTTCTCCATGGCTCAAAAAAATTAGGTTCAGTTTCATACAAATTTCTCATCTCATCAAAACCAAGAATTTTAATTTTCATCTCGGTCATCAAAGATCTTCTTCTACTCAATATATCAGCAACTCAGTTAGTGATTCCACTCTTATGGGTTATCACAAATGTATAACTCTATAAATACTTAACCCATTTCATATGTCTCTGATTCAACTTATTTTGACTACCCAAGTATTGTAAAGCTTTATGATTAGTATACAACACAAATTCAATTGGCATAAAAAAATGTATCCATTTCTTTAGTGCTTGAACAATAGCATATAATTCTTGATCATACACAATATTTTCTTCTAGCATCATGCAACTTTTCACAAAAGAAAGCAACAAGTTTACCTTCTTGACTCAACATAGCTCCAATTGCGCTACCACTTGCATCACATTCCACTTGAAATACCTTATTGAAATAAGGCAATGCCAAAATAGGAAATTTAGCAACCTTCTACTTTAAAGTCTCAAAACTTTTATTAGCTCCATGTGTCCACTTGAATTCTCTTTTGTCTCCTGTCATAGTCTTAGTCATAGCATTACAAATTGAACTGAAATTCCTTATGAACTTTTGGTAAAAACTTTCCAAACCATAAAAGAATCTTACCTCAGTAGCATTCATAGGTGTAGGCCAATTCAAAATTGCTTCAACCTTTTTAAGATTCATCTTCAAACCATCAGTTGAAATTACAAATCCAAAATACACAATCTCCTCTTTCATGAATGAACACTTTTTCATATTTATCAACAACTTTTCTTCTTTCAATCTCTACAAAACTTGTCTAACATGCAACACATGTTCTTCTATGGTCTTAATAAATATCAGAATATCATCAAGATATACAATCAAAAACTTACCCAAGAATTTCTTTGAAACTTCATTCGTCAACCTCATAAAAGTACTTGGTGCATTAGTTAAACCAAAAGGCATAACCAAAACCTCATACAAACCTTCATTTGTCTTGAAACCAGTCTTCCACTCATCACTTTCTTTGATTCTAATATGATGATACCCATTTTCAAATCAATTTGGGTAAAATACTTTTCTCCAACCAAACTATCGATTATATCATCCATTCTCGGTATAGGAAACCTATACTTCACTATTATCTTGTTGATTCCTCTAGAATTAGTACACATTCACCATTCTCCATTCTTCTTTGGTGCCAATACCACAGGTACTATACAAGGACTCAAACTTTCTCTGATCAATTCTTTATCCAACAGCTCCTAAATCTATTGATTCAATTCCAGATTCTCGGTAGGTGTCAACCGATGAGGTGCCTTATTCCGTAAACTAGCTCTAGAGATAAGATACATATAATGATCAATGCTTCTCTTTGATGACAAATTATCAAGTACATTATCAGAAATGATATGACTATACTCAGTGAGTAACTTATCAATCTCCTAAGGAACACTATCCTTCATTTTGTTACTCAATTTTTTATTAATCACAACAAAACATACATCATTCTTCTTCAAATATTTAACAAACTTTCTTCCTTCCATCAAGAAAAATTTCACAGATGTGAAAACTTTACTAAAAAGTTCTTCAATCAAAGGTAACAATATTTGTCTTCTCCCATCAGCCCAAATATAGCATGCCATCTCCCATCATATATAGCATGCCTATCATATTGCCAAGGTCTACCCAACAAAATATGACAACAATCCATAGGAATGATATCACACAACACCTTATCATAGTACTTTCCAATTTTAAAATTTACATTACAATGTTCACTTACAAAGAGTGTATGCTCATCCTTGATCCATGAAATCTGATAGAGCTTCAGATTTTCCAACGTTTTCAACTACAACTTTGTGACCATTTCCTTAGATGCTAGATTCTCTGAGCTACCATTGTCAATGATTACCTTCCAAACTTTGTTAGAAACTCTACATCTGGTCTTGAACAAACTTTTCCTTATCAGTTCTTCCTTTTTAGCCTTATTTTATAGTGCTATCCTTACCATCAAGGTATTTTCCTTCTCAGGTTCATTTGGTGACTCTTCATGCACCAAAGCATTTTTACTACTACTAGCCTTCTTACTAGCATGTGTACATTCAAAAGATCTATGTCCTTCTTCTCCACAATTTTAACAAGTTCCTTGAAAACCACCTCTACTATAACCACCTCAGTAGCTACTACATCTACCTCTAGATGAACTTTCACCTTGACACTCAGTCTTGCATTTATCTAGATTTGTCTTTTCAGGTTCAGATCTACCATTTTCACCATTAGATCTACCTCTTCCTCTAGGGAATCTACACCTCTACCTCTCTATCTCTTATCATGTCACTTATTCAATTTCTCCTCAACTTTCAATACAAATTGATAAGACTCCTCAATGTTTTCCATCTTAACCAAACTGATTTCTTCTTGGATGAAAACTCTCAAACCATTCAGGAATCTAGAAATTCTTTCCACATCATCTTCATCATGTCCAGATCTGATATCTAATCTATAGAATTCCTCAGTATATGCTTTTACCTAGCTATCTTTCTACCTAAAACTTTGCATTCACCTAAATAGGTTAATTTGATAATCACAAGGTAAGAACTTTCCTTTCAATTTATTCACCATTTTATTCCATACCTTGATTTTGTCTTTGCCTTTCCTTTTCCGATCCAATTGCAGATGCTCCCACCACAAGGATTCATGAATCTTCAACTTTGTGCTTGCAATTTTCACTTTCTTTTCCTTGGGTATATTCTCATACTCAAAATACTTTTCCATCTTAGTGATCTAATCCACCAATTCATCAGAATCCAATATTCTACCATACTTAGGAGGATTAAAATGTGGTGTAGACTCTAGACTTGTGAAAGCCTTCAAAAATGTTTCTTCACCCTGATCCATCATAGGTGTAGGTTCTAAATCACCTTGTTCTATCTCAATTTCATCATCACTAACATCTTCAAGATGTCTACCTCTTCCATGGGCTATTTCAATAGCTTCAAGTCTAGCAACAAGTTGTCTCAACATGTCTACCAATCTTGGATCCATAGGTTGCCTCCCACAAACCATCTTGGAATCCTCTACAATCATAGGTCAGATCACAATCTACCACCCCACAACAATTCAATTATGGTTTCACAAGAAGGAACCTACAAATCTAGATCTATGGACCTAGATCTAGATCTAACCTTTCTCTGATACCATATGATGTAAGAGGAACCAAGGAGTGGCCAAGAAATGGCACACCCTAACCTAATCTACCTTTCTCAACAACACACGAAAGCAAAAACACACAATCATGAGAGAGATAATGTAGGATCTTTCATATATTAACATCAATTTGATTCATATATGTCAGGTTGTAAGGCCTTCACAGTTATGGCTAGATATTACAATGAAATATAGATGTCCTCAAACATGTGAGGATCTGTGAATAATCTCTAATCTATCTTCTATGCCAAAGCTCCTACTAAAAATGACTCCTAAAATCTAACCAAACAAATACATTTATACAAGAGGCTACCAAATCAAGTCAGCCTTCAGATCCAAAATCAATGGAAGGGACGATCAAATCTAGGTCCACACACTTCCCATAATGGAAACCAACATTAAATTTGTGACTTAAATTAAATGCACAAGTTGGCCTCATTAGAAATTAAAAAGAAAACTGTCAGTAAGAAAAGCCAACCAAGAGCCAAACAAGCATCACCAAGAGCAAGGGAAATAATTGAGCACCAAAGAGATAATAGACCAACACCACTGAACAAAGGAAACTGAGAAACACCAAACCAACTGGGTCAAAGAAGGAACCAAGCAATACAAACAAAATCAAATATTTTTTTGGTGATAGGGGATTACCAAGGACCCAAGATGCTCCTGCGTCAATAATATAGGAATTATTACTATAGGGGGAGTAATAAGTTTACTAAGATATGCATACATGGACAATTTTGGTAAGGAAAATATTTTGATGACTTTGATGGTTTTTAAAAAAGATACCAAACTATTTCCAAAGGGGTAGATTGATACTCCTAAGAGTTATTTTTTTTCCATTAGCTATGAGAAAGTCCTAATGATTATCAAAGTCATTCAGTAAAGAAGGAAATTCAAGTTGGTAAAGCACACAAGCTATTTGGTAAAAGGAAAAAAAGGAAATGCACTTTTAAGTAAAGATAAAGAAACTTTAGAGACTGAGCAAGGAATAACCAAACACCAATTTGTACGGAGCTACAACATCCACTGAACCAAGAGATGATATAGTTACCAAGCATTATAGGTCGACAAAAAGAGAATCTAAAAATGAATTAAATGTGGACAATGAGAAGAAAAAAAATTAAAAATTTTGATGCTGAGTTAATCACTAGGTGTATGGACTAATGGTGAAAATGAGGGAATAACGTTTGACAGGTTTAGGTACTATCTATTAATCCCAAAGAACTAAATGAACCAAAATGACTACCAAAGGACACATGTTCACCAAATGGACAATATGAATACATTTGACCTATATTAGGAACATTAAACAAGATTTTTCAATTTTTAAGGTTTAGAAGAAAATCCAACACCCCAAACTCACTATTTACAAAATATGTCTAATAGCCCTTCCTTGTAGGTCAATAGTCACTCAAAAACCAAATTTACTCTAGACTATCCCAAAAAAATAGACAAAAAAAATATCTTTTAGGATACCATTTTGGATGATCTTTAACATATATTAAACTTAGACTATGTTATTTTGGACAATATACCAGATCTTTCATATTGTACCCTGCAAACATGCACCAAAAGAGACAAATTAACAAAGGAACTACTAGTTATTTTCATTCCCTAATTCCAAGACTTTAGAAAGTCTCCACATATGATGAAAAACCTCCAAATATGTCACCAATTTGTGCCTTGGATTCTTCCAAGTGCAAAAGCCCCAAATTGCTCCCAAATTACCCTCAAAACTAGGTCTCTTCAATAGAATTCCTCCCACTCACTTATAAGACCAATCAAGGATGGATCCACCATACATAGCATGTATATCTAGACACCAAAAAACATAAAAATGATATCTCCTTCAAGCGTATCTCTCATTGCTGCTCTGAACCAACCATTTTGAAATGACCCTTCAAACACTTCTTCTCGATGATCACTGACCAATACCTCAACATATACACATAAAATTGTTAGATTTTTTATTGTACATATCAAATATCCATCATTTTTGGAGAATAATTTTCCATTCATTCATGGAATTATGATCCTTACATCATTTTTTCAAAACTTGATAAAGAAAACAATGGTTTCTTGAATTAATCAGCCATGTATGATGAATCAGTCCCTTAAATGGACTTCAAAACATATGAAATGAATTGAGAACAATTTAAAAAAGTTAATTTATGAATTTATATAATTAAATAAATAATTTGAATCAAGAAACAATGCTAAGACAACATCAAACTTGTAATAATTCTGAATTTTAATTGATTTTCAGCACATTGTCTGTACACCAGTGATTTCGTCATACAATCATGTCATACCAATGATCAAAAAATACTTAAATAACTTTCTAATAACTCCCTAAAACTTATTCAATCAGTTAAACTTCCTATATAACTATTAAACTCCCAAAAACAAAATTCCCTCCTAAAATCAAGTGACCATTGGTATTCAAATATTTGAATCAACCAATTCATGGATTATTGCATAAAACATAAAAATAACTTCTTAAAATTTTCAAGAAGATTACTAAGACTTTATTAACCACTTCTAAATTTATCTTATACTGGACTAAGACTCTTATTACATCATTTTATCAAATTTGTCCATTTTCACCATCTAGGATCCTAAGGTCCTTAACATGCCTTTTAGGAATTTTTACAACTTTATTGTTTTTATTCCTCCCAAAGACTTCAAAGGAAATTATTCTATTTATTAATTTCCAATTCACTTTCTCAAATTCATCCATTTCTTCTTTGTGTCCTTGAGGCATCTTGGTATGCCTTGATTCTCCTGCATCATGCTCCCCACCTCCAAAGAAACTCTTGTCCCAAGAGTTGGTCCAAGTCTTTCTCTTCTGCCATGCATCATGTTTCTGGTTAAAATTCATAAAATATCCAAGGTTATCTTATATCCTACCTATCCAACCTATTTTCACATGCTAAGAAAATTTAGAAATAAAATATTTATCCATGTATCCAAGCCTTAGGTAGTGTTGATACTGCTGCATCCTTAATAGTTGTTGCTTGCATTTGTACTATACCTCTAACTCCATCTTCCTCATTTGTTTCCTCTGAAACTTCTCCATGCCTCCATGCTTCCTCTGATCCAAAATAGGACAAATAATTTCTCCTATTTGTACAACCTTCCCATCATAAAGTCACTTTTCCTTAGGACTTTCTCTATTTTAAGAATTCTCCATCTTGCAACAAGTATCATCTTTTTTGTCAAATATTTGATTACCAAAACATATGACAATGTTCTCCCTCTCACTCTCCAAAGGTAAAGGCTTAATTTTGTATTTCTTTCCATCCCTATGCACCAAGAAAGTGTTTACAAAACCATCATGAATGTCCTTCTACTATTCTTCCATGGTCTACCAAAAATAAAATTCCCACATGTCATAGGAATAACATCACAAAGAACCTTGTCCTGGTAGGAACCAATAGAAAAATTCACATAATGCTTCTGACTAATCATTACATGCTATTGTTGGGTAATCCAAGTGGCCTTGTATTTCTTAGGATGGTCAAATGGCACAATTCCTAATTTAGTAACCATAAGAGAAACAAGATTGCAATGTGATGCAGAACCTACAATCAATTTACATATCCTTCCTTTACATAAACAATTTATCATGAAAATATTTACCTTTGGTTCAACAATCTTCTCACCTTGTCTTACCATTAAACATTCTACTTCCTCAAGTTATATCAAGATAGATTTGGGTGTTTCTTCCACTTCATCTTGCAGAAGTTGCACTCTTCTTACCTTACCTTTATCTGAATCAATCCATTTATGACATCTAAATGACTTGTGACCAAAGGTAAGAAGACACCATTACCTCTTCAAACAAATCTGCCTCCTCTAGGTCCTCCTCTCTTATTTTTCATAGGTTCCTTGCCTTTATCCTTATCATTTTTACTTTGAAACTCTACATTTGATCTACCAAGTCTTCCTCTCATGGCTCCTCCTCCTCTATTTCTTTTTCTTTCACTCTTCCTTTTCAACTTCTCCTCAACCTGGACTACAAGTTGAAAACATCATCCTCAAGTCCTTGGTATATTAAAACCAATTTTATCTTGTATGTTGTACTTCAATCCATTCATGTACCTAGAAACCTTTTCATCTTCATCTTCTATTCGTCCCCTAATGCTTAGAGTGTGAAATTTATTAGTATAAGACATGATGTTGATGTCCCTTTTCTTCAAATTGTTCCTTCTCATCTTTGTTTGTATAGACAAATCTGAGGGCAAAAATTGTCACTTAAGCATGGTATTCATTCTCTCCAAATTTGATATCTTGTTCAAACCTCTTGCCATCCTCTCATTATAAATGCGTTTCCATAATATAAGTGTTGTCCCTCTCAGCCTTACTTTAGCCATTTCTACCTACTTTTCTTCTTCCACATCCACCAAATTAAGGGTATGTGTAGGATCATGGTATGCCAAACTAGGCCCTTAGGTGGCAATGAAAATTCAAAAAATCAAGTTTAGGTAAGTTGACATTAAAATTTTAACAAGTTATAAATATTATATCAAAAATATGTAAGAACAAAATCTATAGAAAATTTAATTTAGTTTCTAATATACTAGGCCTTTTTTGAAAAATAATTATTCTATATGTTAAAAATTTCAAATTTGAATCTAGTAGTACAAAAATTTCAAGAAAAAAATGAGGAGTAGGTGTATGTTTGACCACCTTAAACATAATCAAATAGTAATTTTTTTTACAAGATTCTAGATATAAGTAGTAGACTCATGTTTGGATGTGACACATTTTTTTGTAATTTTTTTCCAAGTAAATAATTAATTACGATTTTTCTTTTACAACTTTTCAGAATACAAAAACTATCATTTCTGACCATGTTAACTTGATCTAAACTTTATCAAATTGAATTTTTTTTTAACTTTTCTTGTAGTAGGAAAAGCATAAAATGTGACAAATATTTTTTATTTAAAAAATGTTATAGAGTTTGAAAGTTATACAGATTTTTCAATAAGTTTATCAATCAGGACTAGAAAGATAACAAATAGGTGTGTGTCTGACCACATTAAACAAAATCAAATGATAATATTTTTTTATAAGACTCTTGATAAAAGTAGTGGACTCAGGTCCAGATGTGATGCAACTTTTTTTTGTATTTTTTTTCTGAGTAAATAATTAATTATGATTTTTTTTGCTACAAATTTTCCTAAATATTAAAACTCTCATGTATGACCTACTTAACTTAGTCTAAACTTCATCAAATTGAAATATTTTTTTTATTATTATTGTATTAGGTGAATCATAGAATGTGATGTATATATCATATTTTGAAAATATTATATTATTTGAAAGTTATAGTTTTTTTTCAAAGAGTTTATTAGTCAGGACTTATTTTTACATTGCCACATTTTGGCATACCATGATCTTGCACATACCCTTAAAGTAGTTTTCAAGTGCCTCTACCTAGCTAAGAAATTCTTCAGTATCCATCTTTCTTTGGTAGATTGGTAAATTTAGATTTTTCTTTCTTCTAGTACCTTGTACTACTTTTATCAATGTGATAAACCTCCTCTCCTCATGATCATTTTCTTCTCCATGACCCCTATGCACTTTTCCTCCATTGAACTTTTCTTCTTCTTCATGGTTCTCCTCATGAACTTCTTCTTCTCTCCTCAGTTCTCTTCTTTATTTCTCCAAGGCTTCTATCCTCTCAAGGAATTGAAGTCTTTCTCTCCTCATCTGCATCTCTTCTCTTTCCTTTTCTACCTCTATTTCCCTATTCTCTCTTTCTTTCTTCTCTAGTGTTTCCTATAAATCTTCAATCTCTCTAGCCATTTGATTCTTAGGTGTCGTGACTCTTCAAACATCTACCCAAACCCTTCCTCGATGCTATGATACCACTTGATGTAGAGGTAATCACTAGGTGGATGGACTAGTGGTGAAAATGAAGGAATAACCTTTGAGAGGCTTAGACAATATCTAATAACCCCAAAGGCCTAAATTAACCAAAATGACTACCAAAGGAAACACTTTCACCAAATGGCCAATATCAAAGGATATGAACTATATTAGGTGCATTCAACAAGATTTATAAATTTTTAAGGTTTAGAAGCAAACCCAACACCCCAAACTCACTATTTTCCAAATAGGCCTAATAGCCCTTCCTCAAAGTAGGTAAGCAATGATTGGAAAGCCCAATTTATTTCAGACTCTCTCAAAACACTAGACAAAAAAATATCTTTTTAGGATACCCTTTTGGATGATATTTAACATATATGAAACTTAGACTATGTTATTTTGGACAATATACTATATCCTTCACACTATACCCTGCAAACATGCACCAAAAAAGACAAATTAACGAAGGAACTACTATTTTTTTCACTGCCTAACTTCAATAATTTAGATAGTGTATACATATGCTGAAAAAGCTCCAAATATGTCACCAATTTGGGCCTTGGATGCTTCCAAGTCCAAAATCCCCAAATTGCTCCCAAATAACCCTCAAAACCACAAGTCTTCATTAGAATGCCTTCCAATCACTTCTAGGACCAACCAAGGCTGGATCAACCATACATAGGGTGTATCTAGGCACAATTAGACATAAAAGAGATATCTCCATCAAGCATATCTCTAACTGCTACTCCCAACCAACCATTTCAATGACCCTTCAAACACTTCTTTTAGGTGATCACCAACCAGTACCTCAACATCTGCACATATAATTGTTATATTTTGTATTGTACATATCATAGATCCATAATTCCATGACAATTATTTTTAATTCACTTATGTAATGATGATCCTTACATTAGTTTGTCAAAATTTGATAAAGAAAACATTGGTTTCTTGAATAAGTCAGCCATGTATGATGAATTAGTTCCTTAAATGGACTTCAAAACATATGAAATGAATTGAGAAAAAATGTTAAAAAGAATCCTTTATGAATTTAGATCATTAAATGAACAATTTTAATCAATAAACAATGCTAAGACAATATCAAACTTACAACAATTCTGAGTTTTTATTGATTTTCAGGACATAGTCCATACACTAGTGATTTCCTCATACAATCATGTCATACCAATGATCAAAATTTACTTAAATAAATTTCTAATAACTCTCTTCAACTTTTTGAATTGGTTAAACTTTAGATATAACTATTAAACTCCCAAAAACCAATTTCATCCTAAAATCAAGTGACCGTTGAGACTCAAATATTTGAATCAGCCAACTCACAAATTATTGCGTAAAACATCAAAATACCTTCTCAAACTTGTTAATAAGATTACTAAGACCTTATTAACAACTTCTAAATTTATCTTAGACTCCTAAGACTCTTATTACATCTTTTTATCAAATTTTCCCATTTTTACCATCTAGGATCCTAAGGTCCATAACAGGCCCTTTAGGATCTTTTATAAATTTAGTGTTTTTATTCCTCCCAAAGCCTTCAAAGGCCATTATCAGATTTTGTAATTTCCAATTCACTTTCTTGAATTCATCCATCTCTTCCTTGTGTCCCTAAGGCATCTTGGTATGCCTTGATGCTCCTCCATCAAATCTCGATGAGATTATTTGGTAGAGTGTTGGAGATTCTAAAATAATGATTATGTTTGATTACAAGGATAAATCCACCAATAAGAATTAAATGTCAAATATGTATTGGAGGAGTAACCAATTATGGAACCTCTTAAGAAGATGATTCTATAATATTTCCACTGCCTCTAGAATTGTATATAAATGGATTAGAGTGAGAAGATCACTATGCGTGCATGTGAGAAGAAGAAAATGTGTATTTTTTTATTTGGAGTAAAGATTGTAAAGACAAGGTGATGAGAGAAGAAGCCACTAAGTAACAGAGAAATAAAGAGAAGAGAGAAATTTTCATTCAGAGTTGAATCTATCGATCACTAAATTGATATTATCAGTGAAGCACGATATGAGGTAATCAATTAGTGAGTACCTTGAGTCTTAAATGAATATATGATTGATGCAAGTACTACAAACATATTTTTTAATGATTAAATAGTAATAAAAATTGTAAAGTCTCTTAAGTGAGAAGATACTAATAGATATTATTTTGTAAATCCTTTAATAGGCTACACTTCTTAGATTAGAATTATAAAATCCTTTAGTAAGGTTGAATTAATTTGTCTTTAGACTATTAATCAGGTCAATACTGTTAACATGGTAAGGTATAAAAAATATCTAACATTGTATCTTGAATCAAGAAAACCTTTTACTAAAGCGGTGAAATTTTGTGGGTGTCATCCCTACTACAATTTTTATCATCTAACAAGGATTTTTGTGGTACCAAAATGAATGTGTTATGAGTTATGTTTATTATTAATGTTTTATATGTTTTATATTATGCATGCAAAAGTTGTGAATTCACTAAATGGATAAAAAGGATAGTTAAAGGTGTTTTGTCGTACAGATTCACCCCGCCCCTCTCAGTACTCACATTTCCATACTTAGTCGAACAAAGTCATACTTGATCATGTCACAACAATTATAATTCACTCAAATTTGGCTCTGTTATAAATAGGGAATACTAAGAGGGGGGCGTGAATTAGTATTCTACAAACTTTATCTTTTTCCCAAATATGGATATAACAGATTATCTTCACACATGCATAACATAAGAAACTAAATAACATGCATAGCAATATCATCAAAGAACTCATAACACATTGTTTGTTCTTGAGGAAACCCTGGCCAAGGGAAAACCTAGGTGAGGATGGTACCCACAAAGATTCACTAGTCAAAAGTATCATGTTAAGGATATTGACCCTATTAGGAGTCTATTATCAATCTTTTCCAAGCTCAGATCTTAATTCTTCATTTTCAATCTTCGATCTTTCATTCTTAGATCTTAGATTTGCTTCATTTTTGTCATTTCCAACTTTCAAACTTAGTTTCAGTTTTGCTATCTTCAGTTCATGCTTAAGGATCACATTTTATTTTTCTAAATTGTCATCACAATCTTCAATAAGAACTTCAGATTGCTTTTCAGATTTTAGATCTTCTATTTTATTTTTTAATTTCTCAATAAGGTTCTTTGCATCATCATATTTCCTTTTCAGAGTGTTTCCTTCATCAGTAAGCATATCAATCTACTCAAGAGCATCATCAAGATTCTTCTATAGGTGATCCATATCGATAGAGATCTTACTCAAGCTGCTAGGCTTTCCTTGAATGATTCTTCTCTAAGTAACTAAGCTTTGATACAAATTGTTAGAAATAGGGAATACTGAGAGGGGTGGGTGAATGAGTATTCTAAAAACTTTATCTTTTTCCCAAATATGGATATAATAGATTACCTTCACACATGCATAACATAAGAAACTATATAACATGCATAGAAATAACATCAAAGAACTCATATCACATTGATTGTTCTGGAGGAAACCCTAGCCAAGGGAAAACCCCAGTGGGGACGGTACCCACAAAGATTCACTAATCAAAAGTATCATGTTAAGGATATTAACCCTATTAGGAATCTATTACAAGCATATAGTGTATCAGTCCTGATTAAGGGACTATAGGCCTTGTTAGAAGCCTCAACCCTATTAGGAGTTGTCAATACAAAATCTGATTACTAGATGAGCCCACTGCCCAAACAAGTAATATATAATGTATACAAAATAGGTCAAGGTACATAACCTTTTTCTACTTGTATCAATATTCCTTTTCTACTCTTATCTTCACATTATCACTATTACATTTTCTTCACAATTACATTTATCATATCACTTTTTCTTCGCTTCATCTCTACTTTTTTCAATTAGAATTGCATATATAAAAAAGTTATTAAGGCTAATAATTTACATGGTTGGCTTCCATATATCATTATCTAAGAGTTAACATCTAGGATGTCATCCCTTTATATTTTTAATTCATTATTTTCATAAACAAAATAATCCCTTAACTCTTTACCAATTCTACCTTCATATACTGTCATGTCGGCTTCACACTATCTTTGGTAAACCTATTGTAAGTAATTAGGTACATGTCATACTAACTTTCACTCTAAGATGGGTCATCATTAGCCATGATAGAGTCTATGTTCAAGTGCACAAGCATTGAACTTACTCCATTCAATGTCGCAAACAAAAACTATTTCCTAGTACACTGTGAAAACACTGTCTCACACTTAGAAAAATTTGTGATGCGATCTGCTATACTTTTTCTCTAACTTGTGTGGTCTTCATGAGGATCACATGTTTCCATAATCACAAAATTTGTGTACTCACTTCAGCCAAATTGCCAACAATCTCCCCATTTGTCATTGGTGGCAACATATGAGAAAATTGGCTAAGTGTATAATAGCAAAATTTCAAAATTGTCTCAAAATTGGCCATAGTATAAGATATATACTATCCTTATATCTCCTCAAAAATAATTCTTATATACTACAATACTCCCCCTAAGAGTATACATAGTACTATCAATCTTATGCTCTGTATAATTCTTAATTTTCTGTATATCTCTACTCCTTTGACAACAATGACAAAATAAATTAGGGAGGCTAAAAAAATTGTAACACAAAAGATTATAGCTTAAATGTCTTATTGCAAAGCTGGTAGGCTTGCAACACAATCTAAAAAATCAACTCCTATAGCTTCTAACTCATTTTACCATGAGTTCTTGATGGAATCTTCCACATTAAGTAGTGTGCTCAGTCCATAAGCTGTAATTTGACATGCTTGGAGGGTCTCAAAGTTGAATTTCTAAAATGATATCCTAGCTGTAAGACATTCTTCCAGCTGCTCTTCAATAACACTTATCTTCAGGGAAGTATGTTCTCTCAGAAGAGTGAGTCTCCTCATTTTTCTATTCCTCTCATCTTGCAAAATTCTTATTTCATCATACAGCTTCTGAACTTTATTCTCAACATGACTAATCTTCACATTAGGATTAGAAATAAGGTTTGATTCATTCTGAATCTCTGGTTCCTTCAACTTGATTTTCTTGTCTTCTTCTACTACCAAAATCTCTAGTGTTGTACACTGTATGTACAAAGACTTTCATGTTCCCAAATGTCTCCTCAGATCCTTGATATAGATATCAAGACTATTGACATCATCTTTGATATTTTGACTGATACTCAAAAGAATTCTAGCCTCATAGTTTTCTTATGCCTTTACCTTTGCAATCTCAAATAAATTTGTAAACTCATCATCAAAAGTTCTCATTAGTTTCTTTCCTTTCTCTAGAGGGTCTACATCTGCAATCTATGTCGTTACAACTCCTTGTAACTTTTAAGTTAAGTCCTTTAGACAACCTTCAAGATTCTTTACTTCTTGTTTTTACCAATAATTTTATTCAGGGAAGTGATCAATTCTAACTGATCATCATCATCAACTTCCTTTCCTAAATCTTCAAATAAAGATCCAATTTCTTTCTTCTTCTCAGTCTTTGGAGTAAGACTGATGTCTTCTTTTGTAGGAAGGGGTCCTACAACCTAAGTTTCTTTAGGTTCTTTAGTCATAGAATGGGTTAGTTCTACTTGTTCAGTTCTATCTTGTTCATCAAGAGCCGAATTGTCAACAATGTTTTCTAAGTTCTAAAATACATTTTCTTCAGTGTCCAAAGTAATCTTTGTACCTTCAAAATTCATAGATTCTTCTTCAATATTTATAGTAGATTGAGAGGGAATATCCTCCTATTCTGCTTCTTTCTCTTGCTCTACTACAACTAAAGTCTCTCCAACAATTTCTGCCATAACTTTAATTATTGCTTGTTCTGTTTCTGTTCTCACTTGCTCATACTATCCTGCCATGATCTGAATGGTTCTCCTCTTAGTCCTCAAATTAGTGCCAAGGGGCTTCAGAATTGTTTCAAGATGCTCATCATCTTTCACAACACATAGTTTCTTCACCATATTTTCTCTTATAGTTTTGTCTTCTTCTTGTGCTCTCATTTTCTTGTTAACAAGCTTCTTGAATAGGTCATTAGGAATCTTGCCTTGAAGAGTATCAAACATCTTATTAGCCAAAATCATGTGCTTAACAAAAAAAATTTCAAGATTCAATCTCTTAGAATAGTCATAAGGGTCATAGTACTTATTCATCTTAGCAAAGTCTCCATCTTGTAAGATTTCTTCATTCCCTCTCTCAATTCTAGGTTTCCATGCTTTCTTATTCACAATAGTGTCATCATCTTTAATTACTGCAATTTTCCTAGGGACTAGTGGCACCAAAAAATTTTGCCTCTTACCAGGTCCTGTAGCACTTTCCTTCACTCTCTTGCTGGGTGTGGAAGAAGAGGATCTAGTGGATTTCCTTTTTTCTTCTTCTTCCTTAGGTTCCTCAACTTTCACCTTTACTTGTGTAGGTTCATGCTCAACTACACTTGATGAAAAGGAAGGTACAGACAAGATCTCTTTCTGTTCAATACCTTTGATTGCTGCTAATGTCTTCTTTGCAATATCAAACTCATGCTCTGTCATGCAAGATTCCATTAATATTTTCTTTATAGTATTGTCCACTCTTTTTTTAGACTGCTTTTCTTCCATTATAGATTTAGCAAGGTTCAAGTTTTCTTCAAATGTTCCAAATCTCTTGCACTGGGTGTCCAACTTACTCTTAAGTAATCTGCCAACATATCCTTCTATCTCTACCTCAGATATCTCATAGCCAAGAGGGTCTATGAACTCAATTCTAGGTTCCACTACTTCAATATAGGTAAAGTCAGTGTCAACCATGAAACATATATCATTTTTATATTTCTTCACAACAGATTGTGGAATCCTTGATCTACTAGATACCAATCTTTGAAATGTCTTCAATACCAACTTAGGACTTCCATTCACATTATAAATAACATGTCTCAAATATACTTTATTGATTCTTTCCATAGTGTTTTGTCCATTATTCCAATCATTTGTAACTGAGTAAGGAAATCTTCTTAATAGGTGGAAAAACATATAAGTGATCAAAGAAGAAAATCTAAATTGTGCATACTTGGTCTTCTTAATCTTCTCCATGTTTTCAAACAATTGAATTCTTAGGATTTCACACATAGCTACTTGTACCTTGTCAACACACATCAAATATGCTATATGTACCATACCAACTACCATATCATCTTCTCTAGAATTTGAACAAAACTTAGTGGTTAGTATTTTGCACAAATATCTTGCATCATCTTGCTTGATTTTATTGATTACAATTCCTCTACCACTAAAGGATGAACCTATGTTCTCAATAACTATTTACCTCATATTCTTCTCATTTAAGGGAATAGCACTAGATTTAGATAATCCAGTTACATCATGAATCAAAACAACAGTAATGTCTATTACTCTATCCTCTAGCCAAAATTTCCCATTACAAATCCTGCTCAAAATCATCTTAGTGCCTTCTTCATCATCAAACTGATATTTTGATGAAGACCTAACAATCTCATTGCCTTTCAAATGTTCATAACCTTGCTTCAAAGACATATCTTGATTGTAAATCTTTTGATACTCACTGCTAAAGTCACTGTCACTTAGGGTTTCAATCTTACATCCAAGATAACTTCTTATATTTTCCAAACATAAAACTCCATCTGGTATGGATAATAGTGCTAACTTAGGATCATTTTCCAAGGGTTCTACTAGTTCTTTCTTCAATCTAGGTCGATTCTTCTCTCTGAAATTATGAATTAAGGATACATCCATGATTACTTCCAATCTCTTATACCAATTCAAATATTTATTAAGATAAATACCTCAAATTCTTGATTTTAGGGCTTCCGCAGATTCGACGCTTCAATCCTTCACCAAATCACTACAAAATGCTTCCAATCACTACAATCTACTCTTCCAAACACTTCAAATCTCTTTGATAGAGAAATAAATTTCATCATAACCTTTTATCACTTGAATCTCACTTAGTTCTGACATCGCATTCAATTCTTTTGCTGCTGCATTCCAAATAATTTGTATCTATTAACCTGCAAAACTTTAAACTTCTTGTGATCTTGCAAAACATAACATTTCCTTTTGTGCTCTTAACCATAGCATTACTACATCATAAACTACCTTACATTAACTACACAAGACTTAATGCATCATAAATCTACTTCTACACTAATTCTAAGTTCCTAAACTACTACAATTTACATAATTTAAGTGCTTAAAGATTGGTTAGATAAGGATTCACTCTTACCACTTGATACTTCACCTTTCTGATTACCTTCAATTTTAAATATTTCTCCTTGATCTGTGCCTTTAAAAAACTTTACTTCATCTTCATTACTGCAACAACCTTTCTGACTGTTTCCTATACTTTCATTTCTTTTTGCATGATTCCTTGGGTTAGGGTTAGGATGATAACTTCCATTGTTCATTCTACAAAATATTTCTATATGTCCAATCTTGTTACATATCTAACAAGCAATTCCATTGTTCCCATATCTCAGTCCTTGCCGATTGATCTGTGACCTACAATTTCTAGCAATGTGTCCAACCTTGTTGCATCTATAACATACTATTCCATTTCTTCTATTCATATCTTTAGTAGGTCTCTTATCTACATTGTTAGTATTCCTAAACATTCTACTACCATAACTATTCTCAATAACTTCAGATTTTCTACATTCAATAGCTCTATGTCCAAAACCATGACACTTATAACAATAACCATTAAGAGGTTTAAATTGTTTACCTATGCAATCTCTCTTCATGTGACCAATAGTATGACAACCAAAACATATACCTTTGAATTCTCTTTGCATACCTTTGGGTGATTCTTCTTGCTTTGGTGATTCTTCTTCATTAGGTGCATCTTCAAATTTGTTGATCTCATCTGACTTCTTTTCATCAATGCTTTTACATACTTTTAGATTTGGTTCTTTTCTTTCATCATTTGTTCTGAATATATTAAATCCAAGTCCAATCTTATCATAGCATGGTTTCCCAAAAGATACTTGTTCATCGATATTCTCACTCTTTGAATATAGCCTTTCAAGTAGTTGTTTGGATTGAGTCAATTCACCTTGCACAATCTTATTGTATTTCTCAAGTTTAGTATGCTACAAATTTACTTTCTCACATTCAGATGTTACTTTCCCAAGCTTAGATCTTAATTCTTCATTTTCAATCTTCAATCTTTCATTCTCAGATATTAGATTTGCTTGGTTTTTGTCATTTCCAACTTTCAAACTTTGTTTTAGTTTTGCTATCTTCAGTTCATGCTTAAGGATCACATTTTCTTTTTCTAAATTGTCATCACAATCTTCAATAAGAACTTCGGATTGCTTTTTAGATTTCAAATCTTCTATCTTGTTTTTCAATTTCTCAATAAGGTTCTTTGCATCATCATATTTCCTTTTTAGAGTGTTTCTTTCATCAGTAAGCATATCAATCTGCTCAAGAGTATCATCAAGATTCTTTGATAGTTGATCCATATCCATAGACATCTTACTCAAGCTTCTAGCCTCTCCTAAATGAATCTTCTCCAAGTAACTAAGCTCTGATACCAAATGTTAGAAATAAGGCATACTAAGAGGGGGGAGTGAATCAATATTCTAAAAACTTTATCCTTTTCCTAAATATGGATATAATAGATTATCTTCACACATGCATAACATAAGAAACTAAATAACATGCATAGCAATAACATCAAGCAACTCATATCACATTGTTTGTTTTGGAGGAAACCCTGGCCAAGGGAAAACCCCAGTGGGGATGGTACCCACAAAGATTCACTAATAAAAAGTATCATGTTAAGGATATTGACCCTTTTAGGAGACTATTACAATTATATAGTGTATCAGTCCTGACTAAGGGACTATAGGCCTTGTTAGAAGCCCCAACCCTATTAGGAGTTGTCAATACAAAATCTGATTACTAGATGAGCCCACTGCCCAAACAAGTAATATACAATGTATACAAAATAGGTCAAGCTACATAACCTTTTTCTTCTTGTATCAATATTCCTTTTCTGCTCTTATCTTTGCATTATCACTATTACATTTTCTTCACAATTACATTTATCATATCACTTTTTCTTCGCTTCATCTCTACTTTTTTCAATTACAATTATATATATATATATATATATATATATATATATATATATATATATATATATATATATATATATATATATACACACACACACACACACACACACACACACACACACACACACACACACACACACACACAAGTTATTAAGGCTAATAAGTTTATGTGGTCGGCTTCCATATATCATTATCTAAGATTTAACATCAAGTATGTCATCCCTTTATATTTTTAAGTCATTATTTTGATAAACAAAATAATCCCTTAACTCTTTACCAATTCTGCCTTCATATATTGTCCTGTCGGCTTCACACTGTCTTTGGTAAAACTATTATAACTAATTCTATACATGCTATACTAACTTTCACTCTATGATGGGTCATCATTAGTCATCATAGAGTCTATGTTCAAGTGTGTAAGCATTGAACCTACTCTAGTCAATGTTGCAAACAAAAACTGTGTCCTGGTACACTGTGAAAACACTATCCCACACTTAGACAAATTTGTGATGCGCTCTGCCATACTTTTTCTCTGACTTTTGCGATCTTCATGAGGATCATATGTTTCCATAATGACAAAATCTATGTACTCACTTCAGCCAAATTGCCAACAATCTCCCCCTTTGTCATTGGTGGCAATATATGAGAAAATTGGCTAAGTGTATAATAGCAAAATTTCAAAATTGTCTCAAAATTGGAGATAGTATAAGATATATAATATCATTATATCTCCTTAAAAATAATTCTAATATACTACAATACTCCCCCTAAGAGTATACATAATACTATCAATCTTCTACTTTTTTATAATTCTCAATTTTTTGTATATCTCTCCACCTTTGACAACATTGACAAAATAAAGTAGGGAGGCTATCAAAATTGTAACACAAAATATTATACCTTAAATTTCTTATTGCAAAGCCAGTAGGCTTCCAACACAATCTCCAAATCAACACTTGTAGCTTCTAACTCTTTTTCCCATGAGTTCTTGATGGAATCTGCCACATTAAGTAGTGTGCTCAGTCCATAAGTTGCAATTTGACATGCTTGGAGGGTCTCTAAGTTGAATTTCTGAAATGATATCCTAGCTGTAAGAAATTCTCCCAGTTGCTCTTTAGTCACAGTTATCTTCATGGAAGTATGTTCTCTTAGAAGATTAAGTCTCCTCATTTTTTTGTTCCTCTCATCTTGAAATTTTTTTATTTCATCATAGAGCTTCTGAACTTTCTTCTCAACATGACTAATCTTCACATTAGGGTTAGAAAGAAGGTTTGATTCATTTTGAATCTCTACTTCATTTAGCTTGATCTACTTGTCTTCTTCTCCTACCAAAATCTCTATTGTTGTACACTGTATGTACAAAGACGTTCCTATTCCCAAATGTCTCCTCAAATACTTGATATGGATATCAAGACTATTGACGTCATCTTTGATATTTGGACTGATACTCAAAAGCATTCCAGCCTCATAGTCTTCTTGTGCCTTACCTTTGCAATCTCAAATAAATTTGTAAAGTCATCATCAAAGGTTCTCATTAGTTTCTTTTCTTTCTCTAGAGGTTCTACATCTGTAATCTATGTGGTTACAACTCCTTGTAACTTTACTTCTTGTTTTTACCAATAATTTTATTCAGGGAAGTGATCAATTCTAACTGATCATCATCATCAATGTCCTTTCCTAAATCTTCAAATAAAGATCCAATTTCTTTCTTCTTTTAGGTCTTAGGAGCAAGACTGATGTCTTTTTTTCTAGGAAGGGGTCCTACAACCTCAGTTTCTTTAGGTTCTTTACTCATAGATTGGGTTAGTTCTACTTGTTCAGTTCTATTGGGTTCATCAAGAGCTAAATTGTCAACAATGTTTTCTATGTTCTGAAATACATTTACTTCAGAGTCCAAAGTAATCTTTGTACCTTCAACATTCATAGATTCTTCTTCAATATTTATATTAGGTGGAGAGGGAATATCCTCCTATTCTGCTTCTTTCTCTTGCTCTGCTGTAACTAAAGTCTCTCCAAAAATTTATGCCATAACTTTAATTATTGCTTGTTCTATTTCTATTCTCACTTGCTCATACTATCCTACCATGATCTGAATGGTTCTCCTCTTAGTCCTCAAATTAGTTCCTAGGGGCTTCAAAAAAATTTCAAGATGCTCATCATCTTTCACAACACATAGTTTCTTCACCATATTTTCTCTTATAGTTTTATCTTCTTCTTGTGCTCTCATGTTCTGATTAACAAGCTTCTTGAATAGGTCATCAAGAATCTTGCCCTGAATAGTATCAAACTTCTTATTATCCAAAGTCATGTGCTTAATAATAGAATTTTGAATATTCAATCTCTCAAAATATTCATAAAGGTCATCGTACTTATTCATCTTAGTAAAGTTTCCATCTTGTATGATCTCTTCATTCGCTCTCTCAATTATGGGTTTCCATGCTTTCTTATTCACAATAGTGTCATCATCTTTAATTACTACAATTTTCCTAGGGACTGGTGGCACCAAAACTTTCTTCCTCTTACTAGGTCTTGTAGCACTTTCCTTCACTCTCTTGTTGGGTGTGGAAGAAGAGGATCTAGTGGATTTCCTTTTTTCTTGTTCTTCCTCAGGTTCCTCAACTTTCAACTTTACTTATGTAGGTTTATGATCAACTGCACTTGATGAAAAGGGAGGTACAGACAAGATTTCTTTCTGCTCAATACCTTTGATTTTTGTTGCTTTCTTCCTTGCAATATCAAACTATTGCTCTGTCATGCCAGAATACTTTAATATTTTCTTTATAGTGTTGTCCACTCTTTTCTTAGACTACTTTTCTTCCATTATAGCTTTAGAAAGGTTGATGTTTTCTTCAAATGTTCCAAATCTCTTGCACTAGGTGTCCAACTTACTCTTAAGTAACCTACCAACATATCCTTCTATCTCTGCCTTAGATATCTCATAGCCAAGAGGGTCTATGAACTCAATTCTAGGTTCCACTACTTCAATATAGGTAAAGTCAGTGTCAACCATGAAACATATATCATTTTTATATTTCTCCATAAGAGATTGTAGAATCCTTGTTTTGCTACATAACAATCTCTAAAATGTCTTCAATACCAACATAGTACTTTCATTCACATTATGAATAACATGTCTCAAATATACTTTATTGATCCTTTCCATAGTGTTTTGTCCATTATTCTAATCATTTGTAACTAAGGAAATCTTCTTAATAGGTGGAAAAACATATAAGTGATCAAAGAAGAAAATCTAAATTGTGCATACTCGGTCTTCTTAATCTTCTCTAAGTTTTCAAACAATTGAATTCTCAATATTTCACACATATCTACTAGTACCTTGTCAACACACATCAAATATTTTATATGTACCATACCAGCTGCCATATCATCTTCTCTAGAATTTGCACAAAACTTAGTGGTTAGGATTTTGCACAAATATCTTACATCATCTTGCTTGATTTTACCTATTACAATTCCTCTACCATTATAAGATGAACCTGTGTTATCAATAACTATTTTCCTGATATTCTTATCATTTAAGGGAATAGCTCTAGATTTAGATAATCCAGTTACATCATGAATCAAATCAGCAGTAATGTCTATTACTCTATCCTCTAGCCAAAATTTTCCATTATGAATCCTGCTCAAAATTATCTTAGTGCCTTCTTCATCGTCAAACTGATATTTCGATGAAGACCTAACAATCTCATTGCCTTTCAAATGTTCATAACCTTGCTCCAAAGACATATCTTGATTGTAAATATTCTGATACTCACTGGTAAAGTCACTATCACTTAGGGTTTCAATCTTACATCCAAGATAACTTCTTACTTTTTCCAAATGAAAAACTCTGTCTGGTACGGATGATAGTGCTAACTTAGGATCATCTTCCAAGGGTTTTACTAGTTCTTTCTTCAATATAGGTCTATTTTAATCTCTGACATTGTGAATTAAGGATACATCCATGATTGCTTCTAATCTGTTAGACCGATTCAAAGATTTCTCATTATAAATACCTCAAATTTCTGATTTTAGGGCTTCCACAAATTCCACACTTCAATCCTTCACCAAATCACTGCAAAATGCTGCCAATCACTTCTTTCTACTTTTCCAAACACTTCAAATCACTTTGATAGACAAATAACTTTGATCATAACCTTTTATCACTTGAATCTCAGATAGGTCTGATATCACATTCAATTCTTTTGCCGCTTCGTTCCAAATAAGTTGTTTTTGTTAACCTACAAAACTTAAAACTTCTTGTGATCTCGCAAAACATAACATTTTCTTTTGCGCATTTAACCATAGCATTACTACATCATAAACTACCTTACATTAACTACGCAAGACTTAATGCATCATAAATCTACTTCTACACTAATTCTAATTTCCTAAACTATTGTAATTTAGATAATTTAAGACTGTAATTTAGATAATTTAAGTGCTTAAAGAGAGGTCAGATAAGGATTCACTCTTACCACTTTATACTTCACCTTTCTGATTACCTTCAATTTTCAATATGTCTCCTTGATCTGTCCCTTTAACAAACTTTACTTCATCTTCATTACTGCAGCAACCTTTCTGACTGTTTCCTGTACTTTCATTTCTTCTTGCATGATTCCTAGGGCTAGGGTAAGGATGATAACTTCCATTTTTCATTCTACAAAATCTTTCTATATGTCAATTCTTTTTACATATGTAACAAACAATTCCATTGTTCCCACATGTTTTTCCTTGCTGATTGATCTATGACCTGCAATGTCTAGCAATGTGTCCAACCTTGTTGCATCTATAACATACTACATTTTTTCTATTCATATCTTTAGTAGGTCTCTTATCTGCATTGTTAGTATTCCTAAACATTATACTACCATAACTATTCTGAATAACTTCATATTTTCTACATTCAATAGCTCTATCTCCAAAACCATGACACTTATAACAATAGCCATTAAGAGGTTTAAATTGTTTACCTATGGAATCTCTCTTCATGTGACCAATAGTACTACAACCAAAACATCTACCTGTGAATTCTCTTTGCATACCTTTGGGTGATTCTTCTTCTTTAGGTACATCTTCAGATTTGTTCATCTCATTTGACTTCTTTTCATCAATGCTTTTACATACTTTCAGATCTAGTTCTTTTCTTTCATCATTTGTTCTAAATATATTAAATCCAAGTCCAGTCTTATCATAAGATGGTTTCCCAAAAGATACTTGTTCATCAATATTCTCACTATTTGAATGTAGCCTTTCAAGTTGTTGTTGGGATTGAGTTAATTCACCTTGCACAATCTTATTGTATTTCTCAAGTTTATTATGCTACAAATTTACTTTCTCAAATTCAGATGTTACTTTGCCAAGCTTAGATCTTAATTCTTCATTTTCAATCTTCAATCTTTCATTCTTAGATCTTAGATTTGCTTCATTTTTATCATTTCCATCTTTCAAACTTAGTTTTAGTTTTTCTATCTCTAGTTCATGCTTAAGGATCACATTTTACTTTTCTAAATTGTCATCACAATCTTCAATAAGAACTTGGGATTGCTTTTTAGATTTTAAATCTTCTATCTTGTTTTTCAATTTCTCAATAAGGTTCTTTGCATCATCATATTTCCTTTTGAGAGTGTTTCTTTCATTAGTAAGGATATCAATTTGCTCAAGAGCATCATCAAGATTCTTCTGTACTTGATCCATATCCATAGAAATCTTACTCAAGCTGCTAGGCTTTTCTTGAATTTTTCTTCTCCAAGTAACTAAGCTTTGATACCAATTGTTAGAAATAGGGAATACTGAGAGGGGGGATAAATCAGTATTCTAAAAACTTTATCTTTTTCCCAAATATGGATATAATAGATTATCTTCATGCATGCATAACATAAGAAACTAAATAACATGCATAGCAATAACATCAAAGAACTTATATCACATTGTTTGTTCTCGAGGAAACCCTGGGCAAGGGAAAACCCCAATTGGGATGGTACCCACAAAGATTCACTAATCAAAAGTATCATGTTAAGGATATTGACCCTGTTAGTAGTCTATTACAAGCATATAGTGTATCAGTCTTGATTAAGGGACTATAGGCCTTGTTAGAAGCCTCAACCCTATTAGGAGTTGTCAATAAAAAATGTGATTACTAGATGAGCCCACTACCCAAACAAGTAATATACAATGTATACAAAATAGGTCAAGGTACATAACCTTTTTTTGCTTGTATCAATATTCCTTTTTTGCTCTTATCTTAGCATTATCACTATTACATTTTCTTCACAATTACATTTATCATATCACTTTTTCTTCGCTTCATCTCTACTTTTTTCAATTAGAATTGCATATATATACAAGTTATTAAGGCTAATAACTTTACTTGGTTAGCTTCAATATATCATTATCTAAGACTTAGCATCTAGGATGTCATCCCTTTATATTTTTAAGTCATTATTTTGATAAACAAAATAATCCCTTAACTCTTTACCAATTCTGCCTTCATATACTATCATGTCGGCTTCACATTGTCTTTGGTAAAACTATCATAAGTAATTTTGTACATGTCATACTCACTTGCACTCTGGGAAGGTCATCATTAGCCATCATAGAGTCTATGTTCAAGTGTGCAAGCACTAAACTTACTCAAGCCAACGTCATAAACAAAAACTGTGTCCTGGTACACTGTGAAAACACTATCTCACACTTAGACAAATTTGTGATGCGCTCTTCTATACTTTTTCTCTGACTTGTGCAATCTTCATGAGGATCATATATTGCCATAATGAAAACATCTATGTAATCACTTTAGCCAAATTACCAACAATCTCCCCCTTTGTCATTGGTGGCAATATATGACAAAATTGGCTAAGTGTATAATAGAAAAATTTCAAAATTGTCTCAAAATTGGCCATAGTATAAGATATATACTATCCTTACATCTCCTCAAAAATAATTCTTATATACTACAATACTCCCCCTAAGAGTATACATAATACTATCAATCTTCTGCTTTTTATAATTCTCAATTTTCTGTATATCTCTCCAGCTTTGACAACAATGACAAAATAAAGTAGGGAGGATAACAAAATTGTATGACAAAAGATTATACCTTAAATGTCTTATTGCAAGGCTAGTAGGCTTGCAAGAAAATCTCCAAATCAACTCTTATAGATGCTAACTCATTTTCCAATGAGTTATTGATAGAATCTACCACATTAAGTAGTGTACTTAGTCCATAAGATGCAATTTCACATGCTTGGAGTGTCTCAAAGTTGAATTTCTAAAATGATATCCAAGTTGTAAGACATTCTTCCAGCTGCTCTTCAATAACACTTATCTTCATGGAAGTATGTTCTCTTAGAAGAGTGAGTTTCCTCATTTTTCTATTCATCTCATCTTGCAAAATTCTTATTTCATCATACAACTTCTGAACTTTCATCTCAACATGACTAATCTTCACATTAGGATTAGAATGAAAGTTTGATTCATTTTGATTCTCTACTTCCATCAACTTGATCTGCTTGTCTTCTTCTGCTACCAAAATCTGTGGTGTTGTACACTGTATGTACAAAGACTTTCCTGTTCCCAAATGTCTCCTCAAATCCTTGATATAGATATCAAGACTATTCACATCATGTCTGATATTTTGACTAATACTCAAAAGCATTCCAGCCTCATAGTCTGCTTGTGCCTTTACCTTTGCAATCTCAGATAAATTTGTAAACTCATCATCAAAGGTTCTCATTAGTTTCTTTGCTTTCTCTAGAGGGTCTGCATCTATAATCTCTATGGTTACAACTCCTTGTAACTTTTCAGATACTTCCTTTAGACAACCTTCAAGATTATTTACTTCTTTTTTTACCAATAATTCTATTCAGGGAAGTGATCAATTCTAACTAATCATCGTCAACTTCCTTTCCTAAATCTTCAAATAAAGATCCAATTTCTTTCTTCTTTTTAGTCTTAGGAGTAAGACTGATGTCTTCTTTATTAGGAAGGGGTCCTGCAACCTTAGTTTCTTTAGGTTCTTTAGTCATAGATTGGGTTAGTTCTGCTTGTTCAGTTCTATCTGGTTCATCAGGAGCCAAATTGTCAACAATGTTTTCTAAGTTCTAAAATACATTTTCTTCAGTGTCCAAAGTAATCTTTGTACCTTCAACATTCATATATTCTTCTTCAATATTTATAGCAGGTGGAGAGGGAATATCCTCCTATTCTGATTCTTTCTCTTGCTCTATTGCAACTAAAGTCTCTCCAACAATTTCTGCCATAATTTTAATTATTGCTTGTTTTGTTTCTATTCTCACTTCCTCATACTATCTTGCCATGATTTGAATGGTTCTCCTTAGTCCTTAAATTAGTGCCAAGGGGCTTCTAAAATTTTTCAAGATGCTCATCATCTTTCACAACACATAGTTTCTTCACCATATTTTGTCTTATAGTTTTATCTTCTTCTTGTACTCTCATTTTCTTGTTAACAAGCTTCTTGAATAGGTCATTAGGAATCTTGCCCTGAATAGAATCAAACTTCTTATTAGCTAGAGTCATGTGCTTAACAATAGAATTTTCAAGATTCAATCTCTCATAATAGTCATAAAGGTCATAGTACTTATTCATCTTAGTAAAGTCTCCATCTTGTATGATTTCTTCATTCACTCTCTCAATTCTGGGTTTCCATGCTTTCTTATTCACAATAGTTTCATCATCTTTAATTACTGCAATTATACTAGGGACTGGAGGAACCAAAATTTTCTACCTCTTACTAGGTCCTGTAGCACTTTGTTTCATTCTCTTGCTGGGTGTGGAAGAAGAGGATCTAGTGGATTTAATTTTTTCTTGTTCTTCCTCAGGTTCCTCAACTTTCACCTTTACTTGTGTAGGTTCATGCTCAACTCCACTTGATGAAAAGGGACATACAGACTCTAATTGTTGCTGCTATGTTCTTTGCAATATAAAACTCATGCTCTTTCATTCCAGAATCCTTTAATATTTTCTTTATAGTGTTGTCCACTCATTTCTTGGACTATTTGTCATCCATTATAGCTTTAGAAAGGTTGAAGTTTTCTTCAAATGTTCCAAATCTCTTGCACTGGGTGTCCAACTTACTCTTAAGTAACTTGCCAACATATCCTTCTATCTCTGCCTGAGATATCTCATAGCCAAAAGGGTGTATGAACTCAATTCTAGGTTCCAATACTTCAATATGGGTAAAGTCAGTGCCAACCATGAAACATATATCATTTTTATATTTCTCCACAACAAATTGTGGAATCCTTTATCTAGTACATAGCAATCTCTGAAATGTCTTCAATACCAACATAGTACTTTCATTCACATTATCAATAGCATGTCTCAAATATACTTTATTGATTCTTTCCATAGTGTTTTGTCCATTATTCTAATCATCTGTAACTAAGGAAATCTTCTTAATAGGTGGAAAAACATATAAGTGATCAAAGAAGAAAATCTAAATTGTGCATACTTGGTCTTCTTAATCTTCTCCAAGTTTTCAAACAATTGAATTCTCAAGATTTCACACATATCTACTGGTACCTTGTCAACACACATCAAATATGCTATATGTACCATACCAGCTACCATATCATCTTCTCTAGAATTTGCACAAAACTTAGTGGTTAGGATTTTGCACAAATATCTTACATCATCTTGCTTGATTTTACTGGTTGTAATTCCTCTACCATTATAGGATGAACCTGTGTTATCAATAACTGCTTTCCTCATATTCTTCTCATTTAAGGGAATAGCACCAAATTGAGATAATCTAGTTACATCATGAATCAAATCAATAGTAATGTCTATTACTCTATCCTCTAGCCAAAATTTCCCATTATGAATCCTACTCAAAATGATCTTAGTGCCTTCTTCATCATCAAACAGATATTTCAATGAAGACCTAACAATCTCATTGCCTTTCAAATGTTCATAACCTTGCTTCAAAGACATATCTTGATTGTAAATCTTCTGATACTCACTGGTAAAGTCACTATCACTTAGGGTTTCAATCTTGAATAACTTCTTGCATTTTCCAAATGCAAAACTTCATCTGGTAGGGATGATAGTTCTAACTTAGGATCATCTTCCAAGGGTTCTACTTGTTCTTTCTTCACTCTAGGTCTATTCCTATCTCTGACATTGTGAATTAAGGATACATCCATGATTGCTTCTAATCTCTTATACCGATTCAAATATTTATCAAGATAAATACCTCAAATTCTTGATTTTAGGGCTTTCGTAGACTCGACACTTCAATCCTTCACCAAATCATGGCAAAATGCTTCCAATCACTGCTTTCTTCTCTTCCAAACACTTCAAATCACTTTGATAGACAAATAACTTCGATCATAACCTTTTATCACATGAATCTCACTTCGTTCTGATATTGAATTCAATTCTTTTGCCGCTTCATTCCAAATAAGTTGTTTCTGTTAACCTGCAAAACTTAAAACTTCTTGTGATCTCACAAAACATAACATTTTCTTTTTCACTCTTAACCATAGCATAACTACATCATAAACTACCTTACATTAACTACGGAAGAATTAATGCATCATAAATCTACTTCTACACTAATTCTAAGTTCCTAAACTACTGCAATTTACATAATTTAAGTGCTTAAAGATAGGTCAGGTAAGGATTCACTCTTACCACTTGATACTTCACCTTTCTGATTACCTTCAATTTTGAATATGTCTCCTTGATCTATGCCTTTAACAAACTTTACTTCATCTTCATTACTACAACAACCTTTCTGACTATTTCTTGTAATTTCATTTCTTCTTGCATGATTCCTAGGGTTAGGGTTAGCATGATAAGTTCCATTGTTCATTCTACAAAATATTTCTATATGTCCAATCTTGTTACATATCTAACAAACAATTCCATTGTTCCCATATCTCGGCCCTTGCCAATTGATTTGTGACCTACAATTTTTAGCAATGTGTCCAGCCTTTTTGCATCTATAACATACTACCCCATTTCTTCTATTCATATCTTCACTAGGTATCTTATCTACATTCTTAGTATTCCTAAACATTCTACTACCATAACTATTCTCAATAACTTCATATTTTCTACATTCAATAGCTCTATGTCCAAAACCATGACACTTATAACAATAACCATTAAGAGGTTTAAATTGTTTACCTGTGCAATCTCTCTTCATGTGACCAATAGTATTACAACCAAAACGTCTACCTTTGAATTCTCTTTGCATACCTTCAGGTGATTCTTCTTGCTTTGGTGATTCTTCTTCTTTAGGTGGATCTTCAGATTTGTTGATCTCATCTGACTTCTTTTCATCAATGCTTTTACATACTTTCAGATCTGGTTCTTTTCTTTCATCATTTGTTCTGAATATATTAAATCCAAGTCAAGTCTTATCATAGGATGGTTTCCCAAAAGATACTTTTTCATTGATCTTCTCACTATTTGAATATAGCCTTTCAAGTTGTTGTTTGGATTGAGTTAATTCACCCTGCACAATCTTATTGTATTTCTCAAGTTTAGTATGCTACAAATTTACTTTCTCAAATTCAGATGTTACTTTGCCAAGCTTAGATCTTAATTCTTCATTTTCAATCTTCAATCTTTCATTCTTAGATCTTAGATTTGCTTCATTTTTGTCATTTCCATCTTTCAAACTTAGTTTCAATTTTTCTATCTTCAGTTCATGCTTAAGGATCACATTTTCTTTTTCTAAATTGTCATCACAATCTTCAATAAGAAGTTCGGATTCCTTTTTAGATTTTAGATCTTCTATCTTGTTTCTCAGTTTCTCAATAAGGTTCTTTGCATCATCATATTTCTTTTTCAAAGTGTTTCTTTCATCAGTAAACATATCAATCTTCTTAAGAGCTTCATCAAGATTCTTCTGTAGCTGATCCATATCCATAGATATTGTTAGTCCATTTTCCAGTCATAGAAAAATCTTATGGAAATGGCCTATTTTCTTGCAAATTTTCTTGAAGTGCCCTTAGCCCTATGTTCTTCAATGTATCACCTTGCTCTAACCCAAATCGCATGTGCTGAATCAAAAAATCCAGAAAGTTGTTCAAGTTTTAAGGTCTACAGAAAATAATTTCAAAAATCTGTCGAAGTGTTTGACATAGACCGAAAACATCATGGATTTTTAGAAACCCTGTGTGTTTTTGGTCTTTCCCTGTGTTGAAAATATTGTGTGTGTTTTTGACCTCATAGTTTCCTATTTGACTGGCATTTCCTATGTGCGCAAGTCCGATGGGTGGTGGGCCCGGTATTTCAAAGGGTCTCAAAATGATTGGTTGTCACTGTGTGTGTGAAAATTATACTTGATCTATAGACACAACACTTTAGTAAAACATTAGAGGTTAGCAAAATCAAAATCGTGCAATATTGAAATCTAATTTAACCAAGTGATTTGGGTGGCTGCAAGAAGTTGGGTGCCAATTTTTTGCACAAAGTGGCAGTGTTTTTCCTATTTTTCAAAATTTATCTGAATTGATCTCAAAATTTGAGGCACTTAGAGATTGAATCTCGAAAAAATTCACTAATAGAAATTGTAGTACTTGGAGTCTACTTTTCAAATATATAATTTATTTTAATACCCACATGGTATAAATTATATTTTGATAGGAATATTTGAAAACCACTTTTTTAAAATGCTTGTTTCAGGACCATACCACATCCGTGTACGACCACCATATTTTGACACAAATAAATGAATTTTTTAAAATCCTTTTTAGGGAAGATACCTAAGACATAGAATATTGATGAGAATATTTTTTCTTATTTTTTTGTTTTGTAAATTATTTTTTATTAATTTTTAATTAACAATAAAGCTTATTTTTTGAACCTCTCATGAACGGCTACCATAATTTAATATAATTTTTCTTTTTTCAAAAATTATTATTTTTTTTTTCAAAAGAATTGAATCTAGATTGATGACATATAATTTATTTTTAAAAATACTTAAAAATTAAAAAGTTATTAAAGTTTTAGTGAGTCTCACTATTTTAAGTTTATGTACCACTATTAACTAATAAATAATGTGAAAATAGTAAAAATAACCATATTATTATGAAATTTATATTTTTAGAATCGTGATAGTGAGATCTTTAATGAGTTTTTGTTTTGTCAAAAAAATTGATCCAGAAGGGCTTCAAAAAATTACGGTAAGCCTTAAAAATTTTATTCCAATGCCTTAGCCAAAATTTTGGAGGCTAAGACATAGGCTTGGTCTCACCAAACCTATCCCAAACCAAAAACTGAGATAGAGTGAAAACTCCCACGTGCATATTTTAAGAAACAAGCACTCGTTATTTAAATTCAAAAAATGGGCACCCGTTTCATAAATTTAAAAATATGTGTTTAAAAAAAAATTAAAAATTAAAAAAAAAATTTAAATTTTTTTTTAGAAACGGGTACACATTGTAAAAAAAATGGGTGCCCGTTTCTGGAAAAATGGGTACCCGCTTTTGAATTTCGGATCGGATGTCCGAGCCTAAAACGGGCACCCATTTTTTAAAAATGGGTGCCCGTTTCAAGCGGCGCAAATTTTCAAGCCGCGGACTTCTGCGGAATTGGCACCCAACCTTTTTCTTCTACCCATTTACTGCCTTCTAGTAGGTGCCAGATTAATGTTCTTAGATTGTTATTGAGATCAGTGACCTAGACGACACCTAAACAAAAGATTTGAATGCAATTGATCTAGATATGAATTGAATGCAATTAATCTATATTTTTTATATTTTCTATGCAATATGAATGATAAACTTGATATGGAATCTATGCTAATATGAAAATTGATATGCTAAAATGATCTAACAATGATATGAAAAAAAATCTAAATGAATGTAAAAAAAAAACAAATTGATCTCACAATAGCCTTGATTCACAATAAGCTTTGATTCTCCAAATTCTAATTTTTCAAAATAGTTGTGCAATTCGTAGATGACTTTGGCAAAGTAAGCTTGCAAAATTATGAGATATTAGAGATGAGCTGAAGCCTTAATTTATAGAAATCTAGGGCTTGAGAGGTGCATGGATAAAAGCCACAAATCACTCAAATAACTTAGCTTGATTTTTGAGTTATTTTTAAATAACAGATAATTAAGTCACAAAAATCATGTAAAAGCATAGTTCAACTCGAATTAGAAGTTTAAATCAACTTTAAAACTCAAAAAGATGTTGAGTTTCAAAAAGCTAACAACTTGCATTGATTTTCCAATTTGAGTTTAACTGGTCCTTGAATGTGCACATGGATAATTATGATTTAATAAATAAATAAAGTGATTTATTCTCAACTTAACTGCTTTTTGAAATAAAATAATTAATTTATGGATTAATTAACTATTTTATCAAACTTTTATTAAAAACTATATTATTAAATAATGACAACTTGCTTTAATTAATTAAATAAGAATTTAATCAACTATTCATAGGATATTGGATTTATTGTCAAAATTAAATAATACAATTAATAATAGATAGAATTAAATTTAATTACATAATTAAGTGGCAAGATATTAAATATAATTAATTAAATATGAAAATATTCAATTAATCAAAGTTAGGATAAATGTGATTTATCACCAAATAATCATTAAATTAAAGATAATTAAGATAATTAGGAATATTGCTAGGAATATTCTCTGATGCAGAATTTAAGATAATCAATTATGATTTGATGATGTTTAGATGTGCCTTAGATTAGGACTTCGATGTTGATTTCATTCAAATTCTAGATGTAGGAGGTTAATGAACATATAGCCCATTTTTGGGGTATTACATTTTGCCCCTCTTTGAATTACTGTGCGAAGCGCAGTGGTTCAAAGATAGTCTGTGTATAATAAAGATATGAAACTGATTTGAAATTGATAATTGATATGAGACAGAAGCTGATTGATATTGATTTGATATGAAGATAATAGGTCCTAAATGACCAAAGATAATGTTCACTATAACAACAAATGAACCCATGATTGCGAAAAAGTGTCAAAATGCCTGATTCCAAACCTTAGGATTGCAAAGAAGTGAGTGACCGGTTCTAGACTCGATTATCTTAGTAGAACTAACAGGTATCACATCCAAATCCTTCAGTTGGTGAAGAACCAAGGAAAAAACACTATGATCCGATGGTTGCAAAAACTGATATAGTTTACAAGATTAGGAGAATACTAGATTGATATGGATCTTGATGAATCTGATATGCCCCAAGTGATGATAGATTTGCCCCAAGTGATGAGGACTTTTGATGAATCAATAAATAGACATGGTTTTTGTCTTGATTACTGAGGAAGATATGATTGAATTTGATTTACAAACTTTGAATGATGTGCAATACCATGCCCCCTTCGGGATGAAAATTGAAATCTCACAAGAAAAGTCAGCGTTGATAGTTTAGAATCATGTTAATTGATTTGAGAAGTGGTTAAACATGTTCGGGAACACATTTTGCATCGTTGGAGAGTCCAAAAGACCAAGGTCGACTAGGTTAAACCATGAGTTGACCATAGTTTACCAAGTTGAAATTTTGATAGTTTGATGTAAGATAATCAATTAAGTTGAATACTGGATTTCTGTGATGATTGAAGGTTGAATATGCAAGTAGTTAATAATCTGAATGATCTCAGATTTGAATCTTGATCCCGAAAAAGGATTCTACTTGCTGTTTCATTGGAGGAACCTTCATGTAAGATTCAGCTCTTGTTAGATTTGAAGATGCAATTTGAAGAATCGTTTAAGCATTGAAGTTCATTTAGCCATTGTGAGATCATGGAAACATGCAAAATGCAAAGAGACATGCAAAATGAAATGCAACCTAAGACCTAGGACCTACTTGCTGATCATATGTCAATTTATTATCATCACTGAACTTTTAGGTAACCGGATAAATCAATACAATGCCCACTAGCTATGAAACCATAGACATATGAATATCGATTTGTATGCGCAAGAATCAATACAACACCCACTAGCTAGCAACTATGGATATCTGAATATTGATTTTGTTTTCAGAATGTTCGATTAGATATAAGCACCAAGGCACAAGCACCAGGATGACCTGAATATCATGTCCATTTTGATATAGCAATTTTTATAAGCATCAAAACATGAACGTCGTGATGACCTGAATATGCCTTGCATGACAAACACATCAAACAGCCAAGAATTATTCTAAATCCAATGTGAATTACCCGTAGTGACCCTTTATCATTCACATCCTTAGGTAAGATCGCATTTCATAGTAGGAGAAAGAACTCACTCAAAAAGACAATAGTTAGATCAAACTTCCTTGAATTTTTTGGGTATCCATGGTCGAGGTACGCATGGCCATCCAATTCAAGATAGAGGCTCTTACAGTCGGACACCATTTCAATCCAAAATTTCCAAAGACGTTAGATTTTCACATACAAGTAGAAGACAAAGAAAAGATTATGCCCCTAGTCATCACTCTCTAAATCTTATAAAGGACATCATCGAAGAGCTTGAAGGGACACAATATGCAAAAATCTCAATGCGAATTAGTAAGCATACAAGGAGATAAAACCATGTAAAAAAAAAAGCATAGATTGTTTTCAGTTTTCAGTTTGATGTTGATTGCGTTGTTGATGCAAAATCCTTTCTAGAGACAAGACTAACTGACTCAGATATAGCTTCAAAGGACTCTGACTGGATATGACACATCTAAAGTATACTGGAGACCATAGGATATGACATTGATTGCCCCCAAGTTTGAACATTGATAGGATACAGATGCTTGAGTTGATTGGTGGACAAACTGACTTATTGAAAATTGGAAATGCAAAAACAAACTGGGAGATATCTACAAACTAAAGCAAGACTAAAAGCTAGGAAAGACCAAGATTGCACTGATAGATGGAGCATTTTGAAACAAGTGGCACCCATTTGCTGGGTTTTCACCATCTTGGTAGAGATTCTATTTTTGCTACCAAGGCACCTGTTTCTAGATTTTCACCAAGGCACTTTTTCTTTTTTTTCTTTTTTTTCTATTTTTCATTTTTTTCAATTTTTTTGTACTCTTGATATTTTTTTTATTTTTTGTGAATCATCAAGGTGCCTATTGCTAGGTTTTCACCAAGATGTTCATTTTTTCAGGACTTTTTCTAATTTTTTTAATTTTTTCAAGACATTTTACCATAGATTGAATGCCTTAGGCATAAAATTTCTTCAGATGGAGAATGTTGATTGGTTCTCAGAGCTATTCTCCTTCAGTCATTAAGAGTTGATAGGCACTAGAGCCAAAAGTAGCAGTGATGACAAAGGGACCCAGCTAGTTGGGTTTGAACTTCCCCTTGCATTCTCAATGGAATTGATTTTTAGGATTTTCTCTCAAGACTAGATTGCCAACCTGAAATTCTTTGTGTCTGACTTTCTTGTTGTAGCCTCTAGACATTCTCTTTTGATATACTTTGAGATGATCATACACTTCTTGTCTACGCTCATCTAGTAGTTCCAGTTCTTGTAACCTAGACACTCTGTAGTCATCATCAGTTACTAGACTATGCATTCTAATTCTGAGTGATGCGATTTCAACCTCAATAGGCAGTACCGCTTCAGACCCATAGAATAAAGTGAAAGGTGTAGCCCCAATGGGAGTTTTGATACTTGTTCTATAGGCCCATAGAGCTGGATTAATCATGAGATCCTAGTCTCTATCGGTTTTGTTTACTATTCTGTGCAAGATTTTTAATAGATTTATGTTAGAAGCCTCTACTTGTCCATTCCCTTGTGGATAGTAGATAGAAGACCAATGTTGGGTGATTTTGAACTTGGCACATAGATCATCAAGGTCTTTATTCTTGAATTTCCCACCATTATCTGTGATTATGGAATGAGGTATCCCATATCTGCATATGATATAGTTCAATATGAACATAGATATCTATTTCCCTGTTGCTTGTGTCAAAGGGATCGCCTCTACCCATTTTGTAAAATAATCTATGGATGTGATTATATGGGTATGTCTGTTAGAAGAATGAGGATGAATCATCCTGATAAGATCAAATGCTCATTGATGGAAAGGCCATTGTGTTGTAAAGGGGATTAGATCCCTCCCTGGAGCATGAATTAGGTTACCATGCACTTGGCACTTTTGACAATTCTTAGCAAATTTGATAGCCTCTTTCTCCATTTTAGGCCAATAGTACCCAGCCCTAATAATTTTTTGAGCTAGTGTTATACCATTCGAGTGTGACCCACAAATACCATCATGGACTTCCTCTAATGGACGTTGAGACTCTTCCCATTCTAAACATCTAAGTAGCATACCATCTAGACCTTGTTTGTATAGATCATTACCAATGATGACATATCAGGAGGCACTACAGATAAGGTATCTCTTTTCATGATGGTTGAAGGTATCAGGGATGATTTGGTCTTGGAGATAGGAAAATAGGTTTTTATATCAAGATGAATCATGACCTACAACAGTGCAGATCATGTGGGTTTCGAGGGAGTCATATGCAGGATAAGATAGTGCTTCCACCAGAAACTCATAGCGTAGCTCATGTTCAGGCTGCTGTAATAAAGTAGATAGTGTTACCATTGCATCGACAGCCTTGTTCTCCATTCTAGGAATTTGCTCAAATGTGATAGATATGAAATATTTTTTAAGATCATCTACCATTCTCTTGTAAGGAATGAGCTTTTCATCTTTAGTTTGGTACACATCATTGACTTGATGAATAACAAGTTGAGAGTCTCCATGAATGTGTAGCTCTGTTACTTTCCATTCAATTTCTAGTTTCATACCATTCAAAAGGGCTTCATATTCTACAATATTGTTTGTGCAAGGGAAATTTAGTCTAAATACTTTTGGGATGGAGTATCCTTGAGGAGTTATGAACAATATGCCTGCTCCAGATCCATTTTGTGTATAGGAGCCATCAAAGAACAATTGCCATTTTGTAGAAGATAGGTGCATAATAGAGGAGTCTAGAAATTCCATTTACATTGGTGTGTCATCAAACATGGGTGCATCTACTAGTTGATCAGCAATAACTTGACCTTTTATAGCTTTTCTTTCAACATATTCAATGTCAAATTCTCTTAGAAGCATGACCCATTTAGATAGTCTACCTGTGAGGGTAGCCTTGCTTAGTAGGTATTTTAGTGGATCAATTTTTGCTACTAGATGTGTGGTATGAGCTAACATATAGTTTCTCAATTTTTGTGATGCAAAAATCATAGCGAGAAAAGCTTTCTCAATCATAGAATAGTTCTTTTCATACACCACCAATGTTCTACTTATATAATAAATGGCTCTTTCCTTTTTCTCTTCATCATGTTGCGCTAGAAATGCCCCTAGTGATGTGGCTGTTGTGGAGACATATAAGATGAATGGCTTCCCATGAATAGGAGGCATCAAGATAGGCAGATTTGATAGATACTTCTTGATATGGTTAAAGTTGTTCTCACATTCTTCATTCCATGCAAAGGTCACACCTTTATGTAATGTTTTTGTAAAAGGCTGTGATATGTTCGCTAGCTGTGATATGAATCTTCTGATAGATTGAACTCTTCCTTGCAACATCCTAAGTTGACTGATATTCATGGGAGGTTGCATCTCTATTATAGCCTTGACTTTAGCCAGATCAACTTCAATGCCCTTCTTTGAAACTATGTATCCTAAGATCTTTCCAGAAGTGACACCAAAAGCACACTTCTTAGGATTTAGTCTGAGACTAAACTTTTCCATTCTATCTAGGATCATGCTCAAGTCCTTTAGATGTTTAGTTCTGATCATAGATTTTGCTAAAGTATCATCAACATAATCTTCCATAGTTTGATGCATCATGTCATGGAAAATAGATGTCATTACTCTTTGATATGTAGCTCCAGCATTTTTAAGCCCAAATGGCATGACATTTCAGCAAAAGGTGCCCCATGCACATGTGAAAACAATTTTCTCTTGGTCTTTTGGAGCAATTTTTATTTGGTTATATCCAGAAAAACCATCCATTAAGGAATACATCTCAAAACTCGCATTCATGTCCATTATCATATCAATGTTAGGTAGTGGAAAGTCATCCTTAGGGCATGCTCTATTCACATCTCTAAAGTTTGTGGACACTCTGATTGACCCATCTAGTTTAGAAATAGGTACAATATTAGAGATCCACTCTACATAGTCAATAACTTGAATGAATCTGGTGTTTAGGAGCTTCTCTAATTCAGATTTTACGAAGAGTGCAACATGATGATGTATCTTTCTCAATTTTTGCTTGACAGGTTTGACATTTGGAGCAATAGATAAATGATGCATTATAAGAGTAGGATCCAATCCTATCATATTTGAATATTTCCATGCAAATTTTATCTTCTTCTCTATTAGGAATGTTGTAAATTTTTGATTCTCTTCTTCTAATAATGATTGTGCAACATGTACCAACTGTGGTTCCTTTGTTGTAGCCAAATTGATGGATTGAGTGGGCTCAATTAGAACTGGAGATCTATCCTATAAATGACTCAAAAGGACATCAAATATCTCATCCTTAGGCACCTCAAAGAGGTTTTCACCTTTGGATATGTCTTTTATTTTTACTTTTGTAGGTTTTGAGACTGCCACAAAGTCATTTTCACCCTTAGAACTCTTTTTCTTTTTCTTTTTACTCTTGTTTTTCTGACCAAGATATTTGATGTCTGACTCAGTCATGCTGATGCTTGATTCACTGATGGAAGTACTGATAGGCTCAACTACATTGAGGTACCAAGAAAGGGCATAGTCATTTGGGAAGGTATAAATACCATGGCTCAGATTCATGGAGGTTTGATCAATAAGTTCTGGATATTTGATAGTCAAAGTAGGGAAAGATTGGGAGATAGTGTCTACAGATATGGATCTATCATCATTGGTCCTAACCTGATGCTCGAGTTTAAAGGTGATACTACAACTTAAGACATCCAATTCATGAATAGGCTTAATGTCATCGTGGGAGTCCAATTTAGCCATAGGTAGATCAAACTCGATAGGTTCATCATTTCGCTCTAGACTTACATTGGTTTGAGGTGCATAGTGGTGAATGACATCAACATGTTTCTCTATGATAAGCTCATGTTCATCTAGTTCTGGAATGACTCCCCATTCATAGTCATTAGATTCATCTTCTGATTCAGTATCTCTAGGAAATCTTAGAACATGATTAAAGTCAGGGTGAATACCCCAAGAAGGGTTACCCTCAGATTTTGATTTGTATTCATACTCATGAGAATCTATCTCAAAATCACTACCACTTCCCTCTTCTTGATTGTTTTTGAGATTAGCTAGTTCTTTTGTTGCAACTATCTCTTCCTTGATAGTAGTTTCTTATGTTTCTACTACATTAATGCTTTTGATAGGATCATCTTTACCATCAAGAAGGTCTTTGATCTCTTTAGGCAATTTTTCATAGGGGATGAGTTCTAAACTATCCAAATCACTATCTGATGGTTCTATTTCTTCTTTCTTAAGAAGAGGTTCCCCTAGTGTGATTTGCTCTATGACATGAGAGCAATTACCTTTGAGGTGATAGGGTTTCTTCTTAAAGCCTAAGCCAACTTTGTTTATATTTTCTCTACCAGTATGTGGGAGAGGTACCTCAAGACCTTTTCCTCTGATTCCTAGAGGTCTTTTACCTGAATATCCCATCTTAGAGGTTAGCTATAATCAAAATCATGCAAAATTGAAATCTACTCTAACCAAGCAATTTACTGCCTTCTAGTAGGTGCGAGATTAATCTATATTTTTTATATTTTATATGCAATAAGAATGATAAAAACTTGATATGAAATTGATATGCTAAAATGATCTAACAATGATATGAAAAAGAATCTAAATGAATGTAAAAAAAACAAATTGATCTCACAATAGCCTTGATTCGCAATAAGCTTTGATTCTCTAAATTCCAATTCTCCAAAATAGTTGTGCAATTCGTAGACAACTTTGGCAAAGTAACCTTGCAAAATTATGAGATATTAGAGATGAGTTGAAGCCTTAATTTATAAAAATCTAGGGCTTGAGAGGTGCATGGATAAAAGCCATAAATCACTCAAATAACTTAGCTTGATTTTTGAGTTATTTTTAAATAATAGATAATTAAGTCACAAAAATCATGCAAAAGCACAGTTCAACTCGAATTAGAAGTTTAGATAAACTTTAAAACTCAAAAAGATGTTGAGTTTCAAAAAGCTAACAACTTGCATTGATTTTCCAATTTTAGTTTAACTGGTCCTTGAATGTGCACATGGGTAATTATGATTTAATAAATAAATAAATTGATTTATTCTCAACTTAACTGCTTTTTGAAATAAAATAATTAATTTATGGGTTAATTAACTATTTTATCAAACTTTTATTAAAAACTATATTATTAAATAATGACAACTTGCTTTAATTAATTAAATAAGAATTTAATCAATTATTCATAGGATATTGGATTTATTGTCAAAATTAAATAATACAATTAATAATAGATAGAATTAAATTTAATTACATAATTAAGTGGCAAGATTTTAAATCTAATTAATTAAATATGAAAATATTCATTTAATCAAACTTAGGATAAATGTGATTCATCGCCAAATAATCATTAAATTAAAGATAATTAAGATAATTAGGAATATTGCTAGGAATATTCCCCGATGCAGAATTTAAGATAATCAATTATGATTCGATGACGTTTAGATGTGCCTTAGATTAGGACTTCGATGTTGATTTCATTTGAATTGTAGATGTAGGAGGTTATCTTGGGGTTATCTTTGAGTTCCTAATAAATTTAGGATTAAAGTCTTTAAGGTAAGTTCAGTGAGTTCATGGCAAGATAAGGATTTGATGTCCTGATATGTGAGTGAGGGGAGTAATAAGGAAAGTAGTTACTCTGAGTCTATCTATGTTTGAGTTAAGGTTTTAGGGTGAATAGGTTGTTAAGTGACTCTTTGCCCTTGGATAAGGTACTGATCCATTCTTTGAAAGCAGTCCATCGTCAGCAATCACACATATAATTAAATGATAAACATTTCAATTAGATAGTAAAGGTTATAGTTGTATATTGTTTAGACACTCCTTTGAAGAAGTGAGTCAAGGGTACACTCACCTGAGAATTAAGGCTCAAAGTGTAGAAGGATCTCCTTGATCCTTGTTAATTGGCACTCTTCCTTGTAGACTTTGGAGTGGTGATAGAGTCAAAGTTTCACTATAGTTATCCATCAAAGTATAAATCTACAAGTTTTGAAGATCAAAGTGAACAACCAACAAAATGGTGACTCTACTGGGGAGAATGATTATAAAGATATGCATATGTTAGGTCTTTGGTTGTAGTCATATTGAAGTATTCAAAATCTTATTAACTAGATTGACCTGCCCATCCAAGCCATTAACAAGACAATGATTCTGCTATTGAGAATCTAGAGAGGAAGGTTGTAAGTGTGTTCTTGTTTTCCTATTGTGTTTCGAAGATTTCCCATCTAGGTGGGTGGCAACTCAAAGGTTAGAACCAATGCTGCATATTGATAAATCATGGATAAGAAGAGAAATACTAGGTCTTTTGTTAGAAAGAATCTAGAGGTCACTTTGGAGCAACTACCCAAACAAGAAAAGAAGAGTTGGATTAAAAGGAATGGTGAGTCTACTAGTGCTCTCATGAAAGAACAAAGAAATGCTAAAGCTAGAGTACCACATGTATCCTCAAGTGAGGATGGTTCACAAGATAGAGTTTCTAGATCAGATGGTGGTCACTCTGAAGAGAGATTCTATGATACCCCTAAGGCTACATTTTAGGACAAAGGTCCATTGCCTGCAGGTCAGAATGAACAAAATAGAGATATCAGTTTAGAGGTTGACCTAGATCTTGATGAAGATCATTTTGGAAGAGAACCCATGAGACATAGGCAAGTTCACTTCCCATATCAAAATATTCCTGATATGGATGTTTCATCTAGTTCTGATGACATTATGGTGGATCCTAATGACTTGAATGCACTAAGGTTGCAGTTGGAAAAGCAGGATGACATACCTAAAAGATTATAGGAGGAGAGAGTGGCTGAAAAGGTGAATGCTTTGATAGAGAGGTAGTCTCATCTTAGAAAAATAAATGAAATGAAGGAGAGAAACAAAATGCTTGCTTCTACTCCTAGAACTTTGCAGCATGATGTTTTTGGTGATCTTGATGCCTTGAGGAGTGAGAAAGAGTTCTTACTTCAGGATCATGAATTTGATAGGGAGGGCCCTATGGTTAGACAAGTGCAAAGTTATGTCCCTTTTCCTAGAGATAAAGATGGGCATAGGATCACTAGACCTGCTTTTATCATTAATGAAAAAGGAAAGTAGAAGATGGTGGGTGACCAAGCAAGAAAATCAGTGAAAATACTAGGGATCCCACCACCTGATTCAAATAAGGACACCAAAATGGAGAGAAGGAGAAAAGAAGATGAGGACCTTGCAAGAGAACTAGAGAGAGCTGAGGTTGACACTTCCATTGCAGAAAAGAAAAGGAAGATCCAATTTTTGAGGGCTTCTTCAACTAATGCTCTTGGCCCATCTACTACTGAACTAGGTATGCCATCTATGACTACTGATATTCCACTTAGCAATGCTACTAGTTCACTTCCTTCTTCATCTACTAGGATAGGTGCAGATCCTAGGCAGCAGTCAAATGCACAAATAAATATAGATGCTAATGTTGATCCTAGGGTTAAGACTAGTTTGAGCTTTCAAAGAAGACCTATGCAGCTAGAAAGCTATAGGCAAATAAGTTTTGATGGAATTCCTGGTTATCCAAATGCTTTTCCAAATGATATTAGAGATAAGGTACCTAAGTTTTCTGGTAATAATGCTATTAGTTGTGAAGAGCATCTTAGATTATTTGTTGATATGCTTAATGACTATGAGGTAGAGCATGAGGATGTAGTCATGAAACTATTTGTTCAATCTCTAATGGAGGATGCTAGAGATTGGTTTAAGAGGCTTCCTGATAGATGTATTGATACTTGGGACTCTTTTGAGAAATGTTTCAAGGAGCAGTATGGTGATAGGCCTAATGCTAGTTTCATGTTGAATGAATTCAACACCATAAGGAAAAATTAGAATGAGTCTACAGTTGAATTCAACATGAGATTTTAGAAGGGTATGAATAAGTTGTTCCAAGTTATGCGGTTAGATGACAATGTTTGTCTGACTACATACTTCAATGAATTTGATGGGAAGATGAGATATTTATTAAGGGATAAAAAACCAAGAACTCTTAGGGATGATTTTAGGATTGCTGTCAGTATTGAGAACAACATGAAGATATCAAAAAAATTTGGTGGAAAGAGAGGTGATCCAAAGTTGTTTGGGGACAAGAAATATAAGAAAGAAAATGAGAAGAATGTTGGATCTAGGAGGCAAGAAGAAGATAAATTGGGTAAGGTGCTTAATGCATTGAAGGATTTGAAGGTACATTCAAACAGGAACATCAGTGCTCCTACCAATGAGAGGCCTCAATTCAACAACAATTTCAATAAATCGAATAGACTGTAGAACTACACCTACAACACCCAATGGAAGGATGGAAAGCCTATTATCCTTGCTGCAAGAGGAAACAATGACATAGGTGTCCCTAACCCTCTGCATAAGGCTTTAATAAATGTCATGGAGAACATATCTTGGTGTGTTGCATGCCAGTCCCCTCATTCTATAGAGCATTGTGTGGTTGCACAATCGATGGCTGCAAATCAAAATTGTGGCACTGAGGAGATAGAACAAGATGATGTTGGATGCAACATGGTTTCTTCATATCTAGGATATGAAGATGATTCTAATTTTGATGAAGAGGTAGATGTAAATGTGAAGAGACATAATCAGGCCCTTTTTCATCAAGAGGTTTTTTTTGATGGTGAATGCATTGATCAGAAACATGTAACATGAATTCTTCTCCCAAGCCAGTAAATTTGTGAAGACCTTCTAGAGAAGAGATGGATAGTATTACTGTAGAAATGATTGCCCAGGTGAAAACTAGAGGCATGGTGGCAAGGAATACAAATGATAAAGCTATAGGAATGTTTATAAAGAGTACCAACTCCAAAGAACCTAATGAGAACAAATCAAAGGTTGATCACATGGTGAAATTCAAGAATGTAAAAGGTAAGCATTGTGAGCCTAAGGGAGTTGGAATTGAAATGGTCTCTAGTGAGATTGAGAAGCTAGTTAACACAATGGCTAGGATTGAAAAAGTGAGGGTGGTCAGTACACCCAATGTGTTAGACAAGCAAAAGGACATTAAGGTAGTGCAGATTGAGATTCCTACTTCTACCCCTATTGACATGTTATCTCTATTGTCACAAATTACAGTTAAGGTTCCATTGTCAGAATTGTTGAGGATCCCTAAACATAAAGATAAAGCTATTGCATGGGTTGGTAATACTCACAAAAATGATACTTCATGCAATGGATCTCAGGATAAAGCTTTGAAGGATGTTTCTACTCAAGGAATTGTGTCTCAAATTCCTCGAATATATTTGGATAGTTTTGTCAATGCCAACCTTGAAAATATTGACCCATTCTTCTTAAGTGTTTTTGTGAATGGGATGAAGTTAAGAAATTGTATGATTGATAGTGGTGGGTCTAATACTATCATTCCTTTCAAAATTATGGAGAGGGTGGGCCTTAAAGTTGATATAGTGTAGGGTAGGTGTTGTGGAATGGATCAGAGGGAGGTACCAGTTATTGGGACTATCCATGCAATGCCATATAGGTTGGCAGCATATCTAGAGAAAGAGCTAGCAATGAGTGTTTTAGTCATGGATATTCCTCCTCATTATGGGATGTTGCTATCTAGAAGGTGGAGTGCTACCATGGTTGGAAGTTTACAGTGTGATTTGCACTATGCAACTTTCAAGATTGATGATCAGTTTGTCAAGATTGAACGAGAGCCAAGAGTATGCCACATGATTGAGAGAAACATAGATAATGAAACTACATATTTTGTGGATACTGATGTTAATGCTTTTAGGGCAGGGATCCCTGTATTTGAAAATGGACATATTTTGTCACCTATCTCTATTGAAGTAGGTGCTGATTTTGTGAAGAGTAATTTGTGGGTAATGTACTTTGATGGTGCAAATTGCAAAGATGGTGCAGGAGTAGGTATTTTACTTATTTCTCCTAATGGAAACACCTACAAGTTCTCTTTCACATTGAATGTCTTTTGTACCAACAATATAGTAGAATATGAGGCCTTGTTGTTAGGATTGAGGTTGGCACAAAAGCATGGTATTAAATGTCTAAATGTTATTGGTGATTCTGAGTTGGTAGTGTCCCAAGTCAGGTCAGTGTATGCTTCCAAGAATAGAAGGTTGAAACAATATAGGAATGCAATTTGGGATTTGATTGAACATTTTGATGCCTTCAATATTGAGTGGAAGGATAGGAGTAACAATAAGGTGGCTAACTTGTTAGCCAATATTGCAATCAATCCCAATGATGTCACATTCTCTGCTATCTCTAAAGTTGAAATTTAGGCTAGGCCTAGTATACCAGATAATGTTGAGAATTGGTAGGTTTTTGATGATGATAATGATATTTTGAAGTTTATGGATTGCAAGGATCAGTATCATGGTCAAGAATTTGATTGTTCAGCCTTGGTTGAGTCAGTAGGAGGAAGTGAGGTTGTCTTAGGCAATGAGGTCATTTAGCTTAGAACTAATAAGGTGCCCAAGGGGCTTGTTGTTTTGGAGACTGTCTTTGACAAACAAGATAGAGTTCAAAAGAATATCAAAGGAGAAGATCATGTTGATCTTGAGGAGATAAATCTTGGATCACATGAGGCACCTAAGAAAGTATACATTGGTAGAGATATATCTCAAAAGGTAAGGAGACCTTTGATTGAATTATTGAGGAAACTCAAGAATGTTTTTGCATGGTCATATGATGACCTAAATGTTTATACAGAGGATTTATTTCAGCATGTTATTCCATTGAAAGAAGATGCTAAACCTTTCTGGCAAAAACAAAGGCCTATTAATCCTACTTTTCCACCCAAGATGCAAGAAGAATTAATGAAGTTGAGAGATGTTGGAATTATAAAGCCTATAAGGCATTCTTCTTGGGTGTCAAACCTTGTTCTTGTAAGAAAAAAAAATGGTGACATCAGGCTTTGTGTGGACTTTAGGAATTTGAACATTAGCTCATTGAAAGATAATTATTGTTTGCCCAATATGGGGGGTATGTTGCAGAGAGTAACTAGATTAGAATTGATGTCAATGATGGATGGTTTCTCTGGTTACAATCAGGTCATTGTCAAGGAATCAGAACAATTCAAGATAGCCTTTACAACACCTTGGGGAACATATGTCTATGTGAGAATGCCTTTTGGTCTCACAAATTTTGGTGCTACTTTTTAGAGGGCAATGGATGTTGCCTCTTTAGATTTTATCAATGCTTTCCTTGTTGTGTATCAGGATGATTTAACTACCTATTACAAAAGGGAAGAGGACCATTGTGCTCATTTAGAAAAAATATTTGTGAGGGCCTTGGAATTCGGCATTTCTTTGAACCCAAGGAAATGTGCTTTTGGTGTCATAGAAGGTAAGTTTCTTGGCCACTTAGTTGGGAAGCAAGGAGTGAGAATTGAACCTGAGAGGGTAGCAGCCATTGATAAAATTCAGAGACCAAAGAATGTTAAAGGGATTTAGTCCTTCTTTGGTCAGGTCAATTTTCTAAGGAGGTTTGTGACAAACTTTGCAGAGGTTACTAGACCTATTTCCAAGATGTTGAAGAAGGGATCTGTAATCTATTGGGAGGATGAGCCTGATGAGGCCTTCAAGAACATCAAGTAGACTATCAAAGATGCACCAGTGTTTATGGCACCTGATTATAATGTCCCAATGCATATCTTTTCCTTTTCATCTTTTCATACTATTTATATAGTTTTGTTACAAAAGAATAAGGATGGTTTTGAGTAGCCTATTGCATTTTTTAGTAAGTCTTTGTAGGCTGTAGAATTAAAGTATGACATAAATGAGAAACAGGCTTATGCACTTGTGAAAGCAATCAAGGCTTTTAGGTGTTACTTGATGGGAGCAGTTGTGATTTCTTTTGTGACAAGTGCGGCTGTGAAGGATATTTTCTCACAGAAAGAGGTTTCTGGAAGAAGGTGCAGATGGATCAATGGGATCCAAGAATTCAATGTTGAGATCTAGATCACTAAGTTGGTTAGAGGTCAAGGATTGGCAAAACTGATGGATCAATCCAATCTAGATGCAAACTAGATAAATCATTCTGAAATTTATTATACATGTGATATGGATGATTGTATTTGGTATCAGGATATTATTTACTATTTGAGAAATATGAGGTGTCCAGATAGTATGAATGATAATCAAAAGAGGACATTGAAGTTACAAGCCATCAAGTATGTAATTGTGAAATGTAAGTTGTATAGAAAAAATTTAGATTACATACTATTGAAATGTGTAGATGAGAATCAAGCTAATGTATTGTTGAAGGAGATGCATGAGGGAGTTTGTGTTGGACATTATATGGGTAAAACAACTACTCATAAGATCTTGAGAGTAGGATTTTGGTGGCCCACAATCTTCAAGGATGCAGAACAGTTAGTAAGGAGATGTGATGCTTGTCAAAGGTTCTTTGGTAAGCTTAAGTTTTTAGGTAATGTACCATTAAAGCCAGTAGAAGTTCAGGCTCCTTTCCAATAATGGGGAATTGATTTCATAGGGGAGATACCAAACAAGTCAAGTGGAGGACATTCATGGATCTTAGTTTCCACTAATTACTTTACAAAGTGGGTAGAAGCTATACCTACAAGGAATGCAATTAGCAGGGTGGTAATTGACTTTCTGATGAATAATATTATTATAAGGTTTGGGTGCCCTGAGAGGATAGTGAGTGATAATGCTATGTGCTTCAGCTCTACTGAATATAAGGACTTTTGAAAAGGTTTGAGAATTCAGATTTCTAATTCCTCACCTTATCATCCACAAGGAAATGGTCAGGAAAAATCTACTAATAAGAGTCTGATTAAGATCTTGAAAAGAATCCTTGAGAAAAATAAGAGGGCATGGAATTCAAAGCTGCCATTAGCTTTATGGGCTGATAGGGTAACTGTGAAGAGGGAAATTGGTTGTGCACCATTTGACTTAGTATATAGAATTCATGCTAGAATGCCTGAGAACAACTTATTGGAGATGTACAAGTTTGTGCAGTTATATGATGATGACATTGATGATGAAATGGAGTTGAGAATTGAGGACCTCATTAGGTTGGATGAAACTAGAAGAGAATCAGTTGCAAGGAATGCCAAATTGTAGTTGCAAGTTAAGAATCTATATGATAAAAGGACTGTTGATAGGAGGTTTGAACCTGGTGATTTGGTGTTAGTTTGGAATGCTAGATTGGAGGATAAGGGGAAGCAAGGTAAATTTGATCCCATCTAGTTAGGGCCATATCTGATTCATGAGAAATGGGGCCAAGATTCATACATCATCAAGGATTTCAATGGTGATATTCAAGAGTTTCCAGTTCATGGAAAATTCTTGAAGTAGTACTTCATTTGAAGTACTCTGTTATACATGAACAGTAGTTAGGGTTGTACATTTTGTAGATCTTTGTATATAGGTTTCTTGCCCCTGCCCTATTTTTCCCTGGTCTTTTAGTTTTTGGTCTGGTTGCTTGTCTTTCCCTACTTGTTCCTTGTTGTCTACAATTTTATCTAGTGGGATGGTCTACATTCCTAGTGATTTTGAATCCTTGCCATGCCTGCAAGAGCCATGCATTCCCAACCGGAACCACTGTTAGTCCATTTTCTAGTCATAGAAAAATCTTATGGAAATGGCCTATTTTCTTGAAAATTTTCTTGAAGTGCCCTTAGCCCTATGTTCTTCAATGTGCCACCTTGCTCTAGCTCAAATCACATGTCCTGTATCAAAAAATCTAGAAAGTTGTTCAAGTTTTAAGGTCTGTAGAAAATAATTTCAAAAATCTATCTAAGTGTCGAAAACCCATAGTGTTTCTAAAAATCCATGATGTTTTCAGTCTATGTGAAGCCTTTCATTATTTTTGACCTTGTGCTTCCTACTTTTGTATGCTTTTATTTTGGCGTCAGAAACCCTGTGTGTTTTTGGTCTTTTGCTGTGTCGAAAATCTTGTGTGTGTTTTTTACCTCATAATTTTCTGTTTGACTGGCATTTCCTATGTGTGCAAGTGTGATGGGTGGTGGGCCCGGTATTTCAAAGGGTCTCAAAATGATTGGTTGTCACATGATCACATGTCAGAAATTTCTAACATGCAACCATGTGACTGGTCAACATCTGGCGCTTGGGGTCCGTTAGCAGATATGGATGGTGGGACCGATCTTCTTGGCATTCAAGCAGATTAAAGTTCAGTTTAATCTTGTGGCTATCATTATACCATTGATATAACTTGCTTGACCTTTAATGTAGTGGTATAGCGACAACCGTTGATTCTCATAATGAAGGCAGGTGGGTTGAACATGTATGTACAGTTGGCACTATTCTATTCATCCATGTATTTGCACAATGACTTGTTATTGTTGGGACCTAGTTTCTAGATGTGTCAATGGGTCCTGTGTCAGTATGACTTAGCAGCTAAAATGAATGGTGGTGTGACATGTGGCAGCAAAGGCAAGCCTATGTGTGGGTCTAAGTGGTTTGGCAGTCTTGATAAATTTTTAGCGGCCTGACAAATTTCCTTCTTGTCACTGGTTCACATAATGTTTGGCGATGCCCTAATTCATCTAGCGATTTAGCGAACAATGGTCACATGATCGCTAAGTTTTTTAGCGATGGTGGAAAGCATTTTGCAAACTGGTGAAAGTTCTTCGGTCACCAGTTCGCTAGATAAGGTGGGCCCGGTATTCTTAGGCAGAATGACATTGCAGGGCGAGATCTACAGTGGCTGCATGATCATAATGAATATTCCTCCCCTTTGTGATCATCAGACCACCATCTGATCTTTGCAAAGGGGCAAGGCTTTTGTGAGTGATGGGTCCATTTGCCAGGAGGTGTTGATGTGCATGATTTTCATTGGTCGGCAGGTGCTGAGGTGGATACACATGGTGGGTTCGATACTTAAGGACAGGTAGCAGTTGTAGTGTTAGTGAGTTGTCTCATGATCGCATAGCCCATCTTTGTGCTATGCAATCATGCAAAAAACTATTGTCCATCACCGTTGTGGAGCTAACTCAAGATGTCTGATGGGTTCAAAATGTAAAGCTCGTGAAGGGAGCTTGATCAGACGGCCATGTTTTAAAGTTGGTAAAGGTTTAAATTTTGGTTGTCATTTCTCTGCAAGTGCCAAAGAAATAGTTGTTTGAATTCAAATTTGAATTTCTAAGAATTTTCGTCAATAGAGGGTACCATTTTATGGAATTCAATGCAGAAATGACCTTGTTCAGTGAGAAGTGATTAGTTTTCCATTTGCAATGTGGTCCAGGATGTCTAGTGCTCATTTGCAGAGCATGTACGTTGCAGTTGTGGCTCAAGGCATGTTGCAGGGTGTCCTTTTGAGCCTGGTTTTGTGATCCTTTGTACTTGTAGAGAAGACTTTCATAGTTATGGATCAGTTTAGGATTTCCTCTTTCTTGGATTGGATGTGTTTCCCACCCCTAAATTAAATGCATGATTGTTTCTAGCAGGTTGGGTGGTTGAAACCCTAACCCTAGTCATTCGTAGCTTGTTGCAAATTTCCAAGATGACTAGGGGGTATAAGTTGTAGACTTTTTGAGTTTGCGGGAGTTTCAATTCTTTCAATTTTGGTCCCAGATTGTTGATAGTGAAAGTTTGAAGAAGGAGAGCCTAGATTTAGGGTTTGTTTCCTTTGTGCATTTGGCCATTTGGTAATGTATTGATTCTGCAAGTCTTAGTGATAATATTTTGGATTCCAATCTCATATTGGTGTATGCCTTTTTGTTTTTCTCTTGAGCTCATATATGTTGATTGCACAAAGTGGGTTAGCATATGGTAAACAAAGAGTATTTTGGGGTTATCTTTGAGTTCCTAACAAAGTTAAGATTAAAGTCTTTAAGGTAAGTTTAGTGAGTTCATGGAAAGATAAGGATTTGATGTCCTGATATGTGAGCGAGGGGAGTAATAGGAAAAGCCCTTACTCTAAGTCTATATATGTTTGAGTTAAGGTTTAGGGTGAATAGGTTGTTAAGTGATTCTCTACCCTTGGATAAGGCACTCATCCATTCTCTGAAAGCAGTCCATCATCAACAATCACACATACAATTAAATGATAAACATTTCAATCAAATAGTAAAGGATATAGTTGTATATTGTTTAGAGACTCCTTTGGAGAAGTGAGTCAAGGGTACACCCACCTGAGCATTAAGGCTCAAAGTGTAGAAGGATCTCCTTGATCCTTGTTAATTGGCCCTCTTCCTTGTAGACTTTGGAGTGGTGATAGAGTCAAAGTTTCACTATAGTTATCCATCAAAGTATAAATCTACAAGTTTAGAAGATCAAAGTGAACAACCAACAGATATCTTACTCAAGCTGCTAGGCTTTCCTTGACTGATTCTTCTCTAAGTATCTAAGCTCTGATACCAATTGTTAGAAATAGGGAATACTGAGAGGGGGGGCGTGAATCAGTATTCTACAAACTTTAACTTTTTCCCAAATATGGATATAATAGATTATCTTCACACACGCATAACATAAGAAACTAAACAACATGCATAGGAATAACATCAAAGAACTCATAACACATTGTTTGTTTTTGAGGAAACCTTGGCCAAGGGAAAACCCTGGTGAGGATGGGACCCACAAAGGTTCACTAATCAAAAGTATCCTATTAAGGATATTAACCCTATTAGGATTCTATTAGAAGCATATAGTGTATCAGTCCTGATTAAGGGACTATAGGCCTTGTTAGAAGCCTCAACCCTATTAGGAGTTGTCAATACAAAATCTAATTACTAGATGATCTGACTGCCGAAACAAGTAATATACAATGTATACAAAATAGGTCAAGGTACATAGCCTTTTTCTACTTGTATCAATATTCCTTTTCTTCTCTTATCTTCACATTATCACAATTACATTTGCTTCATAATGACATTTATCATATCATTTTTTCTTCGCTTCATCTCTACTTTTTTCAATTATAATTGCATATATATACAAGTTATTAAGGCTAATAACTTTACATGGTCAGCTTCCATATATCATTATCTAAGAGTTAACATCTAGGATATCATCCCTTTATATTTTTAAGTCATTATTTTGATAAACAAAATAATCCCTTAACTCTTTACCAATTCTGCCTTCATATACTGTCCTATTGGCTTCACACTATCTTCGGTAAAATTGTCATAACTAATTCCGTACATGCCATACTAACTTGTGCTCTAAGATGGGTAATCATTAGCCATAATAGAGTCTATTTTCAAGTTCACAAGCACTGAACTTACTCTTTTCAACCTCACAAACAAAAATTGTGTCCTAGTACACTGTGAAAACACTGTCTCACAGTTGGACAAATTTGTGATGCACTCTGCTATACTTTCTCTCTGACTTGTGTGATCTTCATGAGGATCATATGTTTCCATAATGACAAAATATATGTACTCACTTCAGCCAAATTTCCAAAAGGCTCCATCAGTGATTCAATCATAAATCAATCATCTATATCTTACTCTTCCTTGTTAGCCTCCAAATACTTCCATGCTAGCATGCATGCCATACATGATGTGACCAATCACATGAACACATTGTGATCATAATGTATCTTCTTGATCATGTATTTTAAAATTTCCCAAGAACATATACTAAAATTCATCATCACACAATTGTTCTATTCCAAACACTACAACTAGGTCTTTGAAAAAGCTTAGTCTATAGTCTTGTAACTAGTCTTTACTAAACCAAGCATATCTCTATCCAATGATCATATAAATGTGTGTACCCATAGGGATAAGATTTAGATACATCAGGGAACATATATCTTATCCCAAATGGGATAATGAATTATACGACATTCATACCAATTTATATAAATTATCTGTTTATATTGTCCAACCATTCCTGGTCTCCAAAATTGAATATATGTTGACATCAATGAGAAAACTATTGAATTACAAGAATTCCAACAATGTACTCATTTTTTATGCCCTTTGTTTCTATGATGTTCATAATGATGGCATTATTCTACCATGATGGTTTGACTAGTGGTTCATATGGTCTTGAATCTAGTAAAGTGATGATTTTTTTTTATCAATGAGGGCTCTTAGTGAATTCTCCAAAGGATCCACCAAGGGTTTTAACTTTCTTCTTTGAGTTGTGTTGAAGAAAGTTCTTGGTTTATTAGTTACTTTATTATTGAAAGATTTGTGGTTATTGTTATTAAAAGGGATCTTGGATGTTTGATTGACATTATTGGTTTGATTAGACATACTTAATAAATTACAATAAGTAGATTTAAGCTTGTTAGCCTACACAACCCCATTATTGACAAGGTTCTTGTTGGTATTCTTTATTTAAAATCTTGCCTTTCTATTGTTGTTATTACTGCCCTTGTTGTTATTAAAATTATTATTAGCATTAGAAAAACCTTTGTTTTCTTTGAAGAGCATTATTTCTCCTTTTCTTACTAACACTTATTTAATTTTGATCTCATTTTCAATCATCATCTCCAAGATAGATGGACATTGAAGTTGCAATTGAGAATTCATTTCCATATTTAAATTATACATGAAAATTTCCATCTTTTCTTTCTAATGTATATTCCTTGGGTATCAAGAAAAAATGTTCTCCATCTTTGGAGGAAACTCAGAAAGGGTTCACCATTGTTTTGTTTGGTATCACATAAATTCAACATGGTGATCTCATGTTCAATGTTGTATGAATAATGGCTTAAAAATTTGGAGGCTAGGACTTCAAATTTTTTTATACCTATGAGTAGTTTTGAAAACCACTCCATAGCTTGTCCTCCAAGGTTAATTTGGAATTAATTCATTATGTATGTCATATCATGCATGAATTCAATTCCTAGGGAATAGAATTATCTCAAATGGTCTTCTAGGTCTGATTTAACCATGTATTTATCATATCTTGGAAAGACAACATTTGGAGGAAAACATACCATAGTCAAGTTTTTGTCAAAAGGAAGGGGCATATGGCCTCAATTGAAAATGATTTAGGCTCTTCTTCCTTCTCCATGCTATCGATTTTGGCTTGGAATAATTTGAGTTTTTTGTTCATAGCCCCTAGTGAATTTTCTTCTTCCTCGTCCTTCTTCAAGGTTGATATGTCATAGTCATGAGGAATCTTAACTCCTAATCAAGCTATGTTTAGAAAGTGTCTTTCTTTATCCCTTTCTAAAATTTTATCCATAAATTTTAAGAAAAAGGGATTTTGGGCTCCCTCATTCACCCTTTCTTCAGTTGATTATTCATTCCTTCAATCTCTATGATGATTGTCATAATAATTTGCATAGTTTCAATTTATTTTTTTATCATGATTATTTCTATCTTCATCCATAGAATTGATTCTTTCTTCAAATAGATTTTGAATTCTATCCTCTTATTCTTATTCTTCATCAAATGGAGATTGGAAAGCTTCATCTTCATAGGAGATCTCTTGTCTAAGGCATATTTCTTCTTCTTGAAAATATAGCTTAATGCACTAATATCTAGTGAAAAATTGCATTAACAAGAGTTTGGTGAATTGAATTTATTACCCCATTAAAGAATAATTTTCTGAATAAGGAGAATTTAAAATACATTATCAAATTTGAATGAATATTTCCTTCTTGTAACATGGATCATCAACCATAGCAAGATAAAAAAAAAATTGTCTCTTACCCCTAACCTCTAAACACAAAATTTCATGTTTGAGAATGTTTACATGTCTTTCACAATAAGTCACTTAACGCAATCTATCTAAGGTCAAATTTGGTGTTTAACATGGCTCTAAAGGTAGGTATTTCTAGATTAATTTAAAATTTAGTTCTATTTATAAATACAAACATCAAATGAATCATACAAGGAACATGTAGTCACACACACGTGATTGAGGCCTGTATCTTTACAAGTCCAGGCATTTTATAGTTTTTCCCTCTAAGTTTTTTTAACTTAAATAAGATCTTTATTTATAGTGAGTGTAATAGGTTGGATTCATCTTTTTCCCACTTTTTTTCATCCCTCTCCCTATCCTCGTTAAGGCATGTTCTTGATAGGAAAGACCAGTAAAGATCTGACATGTGCAATGAAAGAAATAAAATGAAATGATCAAGTAGGTCTAGGAGTTATATTCACCAAAAGGTGAAGAGAATATCCCTAGTACCTTTTAACTTCCAAACACAATTAACAATTTTATTACCCAAGCCTTTTAATCTAATGGGATTCAAGGACTTTTGACATATTATTCACTATAAAAGTGAAGAGCATAGGCCTAATATTTTCCTTCACAAACAAGGATGATGATTTTATGTGTTTGTTTATTGTTTAGCTCATTTTTCTCTATAATTGGGAACTTCCAAAGTTTAATTCACTATAAAAGTGAAGAGAATGTTGGTAATGCATCACTTATACTTCAAATTTGCTTCAAATTAAGCTAGATTATGGAATTAAAATGCAACAATTTAAGAAATTACATAACGTCTTAGGATTACCTTATTTGAAGCTATCACAAGCTAGGTGCATTTTTTATTTTATTCTTTTGCATTTTACTCTCCTATTGGCTATAGTTCTAGCTCCTAAAAATTCCCTTGCACAAATGTCAGTATATCACAAGAAAGGCAAATGTGAATAAAATTGACACATTTAAAACTCCTTTCTCAAAACTTATCAAAGATTTACTAATTAAGGAGTAAAAATCCAATTAAGAAACACATATTTTGATTTATAATCTTCAATTATTCTCAAATATCTTTTATATGCTTCAATTTCTTGTGTCATAGTTTCCAAAATCTTAATCAAATGAATTTGATTTTCATACCTCCACTTCTTCTTGGATTTTCTTTCCTTCCTTTGAACTCTAATTTTATGTTTTGTAGTTTTTTTTTTGGTTTTTTTCTATCATCAGAAAAACAAGAGAGTTAAAATCATTACAATGACAAAAATTAATATTTTCAATAAAATAGAGCTACGTGCTATAGAGTTAAGCATACATGGTATTTTTTTTATACTATGCATCAAAAAAAAATTCTAAAATGCATTACTCTACCACTGGCACGTGCTATTTAAATGATAGATCATCAGTACATGTCAAAATAAATATAAATGTGTCATAAAGGTGATGAACTACAACTAATTTAGAACTTGAATGAAGAATATGTGATTTAATATCGCTGAGGAGTTTTTTATTATATATGCAAGATGTTTAAATTAGTATTATGTTGTCATTGATGTCAACTAGCTTGACAGTACTTATCTTGTAACTTACTTTACTAAAACATCTAAAGAAAGGTGAAAGAGATGAAGAACATAAATATCTACATGAGGAAGATGTATATGTCAAATGAGGATAAGGAATAAAATGAGGATAAGGAATACACTAAGTAACTTGTTGATGAGTCTATGACTTGATGATATCAACTTTATTATGTTGCATTCATCTATGACAAAGAATAGAGAAGAAAGGCACAAATCAGTGTCGTCAGTAAATAAAGCATTCCAGTATACACCAACGGAGTGTAGTGTATACCGAGTGTAGTGTTAACCAAGCTTGTGTTCACTGACACATTTCTTTGTTAACCTAGTAGAATAGAAAGGAATGAAATGATCAGTTTAGCCAATAAAGTGATGAGTTGTAAAGGGTATGAGATCAAGGTAATAGATAAGGTTTGTTATGAAGATTGATGGATAACATAATTCAAGAAAGATCTAATGGAGAAGATTGAAATGTGTTACTAACACATCAGTTGAAGAAGGTTAGAGTGGAAAAATCAATGAATGAGATTAAGTGGAAAAATCTGATGGAAAAAAAGAAAATGATTTACTCATCTATATAAGAGACATTGGTTTCATTGTTGAAAAAATGTCGGAGGAATAAGATACTGTAGAATTATCGCATGAATGAGTTTTCATGCATTCTGATCATATTGGTTAGTAAGACTGTAGAACAATTACCAAGCTATAGAGAGTAATTACCGATGGATAGTAAGTTGATATTGTATTGAATCTGATGTGATATATTGATTAGAAAGATTTGAATGAGTTGAACATTGATCTGTAAAATGCAATAGAAGTTGCTTCAAGGAAGATCATCTATTATTACATATTTAACCATTGTACATAGTAAAATCTCTTAACCAAGTGGACTAAGAAATTCTTTTTATGTTTCATTCATAGAGTGAACATTGTTATCCTGTCAACCCTAGAGTGACTGCTATTTGGACGATAAATTCTAGTCTAAAATCCTCTAACAAGGTCACACCTAACAGTGTGTTTGTAACCTTTAACAGGGTTGGGTCTTCACTGACCTCACTTTAGAAGAGTGAGCATTTTTGGGTTGCCGGTCTCAGGTGATTTTTCCCTTCACAAGGTTTCCATGTTAAATCTCTTATGTTATGTGTTGATTGTGATATGTGTTTGCTATCATACTTTGCATATTATAAGGTAGATTTGATCAGTAACTACTATAAGTATTAAATTGATAATCGGTAAAAATAGATAGTGAAAGTATTTTGTGTTTAACAAGTAGTAGAAGTTGAAGATTTGTTTTAGATTATACATTTTGGTTTGCGACACTGGATAACTGATTCTGCCCCCCTCTTAGTTATTCTAACAATTGGTATCAGAGTAGTGGTTGCTTAGAATAGAGTTTTAGGGACTCCAATAAAAAGATCTCAAGATGTATAAGAGGGAAGTGCCAAACCTAAACAAAGAGAACTTCACATTATTGCAAAGCCAGATGAAGTTGCACATATTAGGAATTGGGAATTCTGCACTAGAAGTGATGCAAAATGGCTACATTGAACCGACACCAGGTCCCCTGACACTTGATGAACTGAAGGAAACACATGAACATAATATTACTACGATGGAAGTTGTTGCTACCTATACCCATGCCAAATTTGAAGACATTAAGGGATGCACAATTGCCAAAGCCATGTGGGATAAACTAAATATAATATATAGTGGAGATTTGAATGTTAAGAGAGCTAGAGGAGAAAGCCTAAGAGGTCAATTTGATGATATGAAGATGAAAGAAGGTGAGAACATTGTGCAATACACAAATAGACTAAAAGATGTAGTACATTCTATTAGAGCATCAAATAGAGTTATTGAGGATGAAACAGTGATAAGTAAGATTCTCATAACTTATCTACCAGTTTATGCAATCAAGATCTCTACAATTCATGAAATAAGAGCTACATCCAACCTTACTCTTGACACACTGATTGGTCAGCTTACAAACTTTGAATTGAATAACTTTGACAATAGTGTTGTACCTTCTATTGAATCCATTTTGATGTCTTCTTTGAAGATTGGTAAGTTTAGTAGTAGGAATAGTAAAAATAATGATAGTGATAGTGGTATCGATGGTGAACTTGATGAGCTTGAAGCTCTTATGGCTAGAAGATTACCCAAAGGTAAAGGAAGGTATAGAGGTAAGCTACCTTTGGCATGATTTAATTGTAAAGAAGTTGGCCATATCACTGCTAGATGTCCTAATAAGAAAGATGATGATAGATCCAAAGATGAATCCGAAGGAAACTATGGGAGAAGAGTCAACAAAGGTTCCCAGCACAATAAAAGAGACAACCGAGATAGCTATGATAAAGGGAAAAATGTATGTTACATAGCCGAAGCATTTGAATTTGAATCAGATACTAATGATGATGTAGAAGTAGTATTTGTTGCTATGAAAGATGACTTGGAAGAAGAAGAGAAACATGAAGAAACAACACTAATCTCTAAAGTTAGCAAAAATGATACATGGATCATAGACATTGGCTGCACACATCATATGAGTGGTGATATAGAGAAATTTGATCTACTTGATGAATATGATGGAGGATCTATAAGGATAGGAAATGATGCACCCTGTATAGTAAGAGGTAAAGGTTCATTGATGATTAATGATAGAATAAAATATGAAAATGCATACTGGGTAGATGGACAAAACTATAATTTGTTAAGTGTGGCATAGTTGAATAACTCAGGCCACTGACTTGCTTTTGAGAGTAGAAAGGTAAAAATCTATGATGATTGAGGAAGACTTATCGGAACCAATACACAATCTATAGGTAATCTATTTTATCTTGATATTGATTAGTCTTCTTTTTTATTAATGAAGGATGAAGATGCATGGTTGTGGCATAAAAGGTTATGCCATGTGAAATTTGATAACATGATCAAGATTAGTCAAAGGAAAAGAGATAGAGGGTTGCCTAACTTGTCAAAACTAGATCATGCTATGTGTCATGAATGTCATAAAGGTAACATGACTAAGTCTAGTTTTAAAAAAAAAGACTACTCAACAAAGAAGATAGTCGAGTTGGTTCATACCAACCTATGTGGTCCTATGAGAACTCATAGTTATTATGGTGATAGATGTTAGAATAATAAGTAGAAAACGCAAATATTAACAAATAGAAGAGAACACAACAACACAAAATTTAACATGGTTCACCCAATCCCTGGGCTACGTCCACCAAAAAAAAGTCCAATATCTTTATTATTATCCAACGATTACAATCCGAAACCTGCAACTCAATACCATCACAGGAAGCTATAAAATCTATCTTTTTTGAATCTCAAAACCCTAAGCCCTTTTACAAGTATCTTTTACATAATGAAATTAGGTAAAAAATACTCTGACTAATAGAAAATAGATGGCTGACACTTTACAATATTATTAAGTCATTCTTAGCATTGAGGGGTGCTGCCCCTTGACCTTGTTGGCTTTGAAAATTGTTCCCACATAGTGCCAGGTTTACACTATGATTAACAAACTGATTAGTCTTTGTTCCAAATTCTGACAAGGAAAAGTGCCAATTGATGAGGACCGAGGGCATCCTCCTTCCGCTTTGAGCTCCCCATCACTCAGGTGGGTATTGCCTCATCTACACACTCATGACTCTTCTTGATGACTGAAAGGCCTGCAAATGTATTATTGTGGAATAGTTACCAGACTCCTATAGGTATCCTATACCCCAATGAAACTAAATCAGATGCAATAACCTGCTTGCATGCAATGAGTCTGATAACCAGAAACCTACACTAATAGCAAGAAAGGGAAAGGGTGGAGCTGAAGGGAAATGATTTTAAAATGAGTTTGAAGGGACCCCTAAGATACCCCGAGTCTCTGATAGACCAGTGCCTTATCCAATGGGCCATAGAGTCAAATACCATATTGCAAATGACTGCTATGAAACAAGAAAATAATATACCCAATGTGTTGATGCCTAACATCAATCACACACCATGACCAAACCTCAACTTAACACCCATCTCTGTATTTAAGTATGTTATTATCCACTCAAAGAATTTTAACCCTCCCCTTAGAAGAGACCTATAAATAGACAATACATTAACCAGCATCCACTGGAAGATAGGTATGGAATATCTTTAACACCTCAGCTCATACATACATAAACACTAACCCTGAACCAGTTATCTCTGTGAAGACAACTCCACTTGTAAAAACATAGGCAATACGAGCAGAAAAATCAAACACCCTTAATGTATGACTAATGGACTCAGAATTCAAATAGAGATAGTTTGGTAACAGTAAAAATATATTAAATCCTCACACATAAAACAAATTAGTTATAATATGCACTGTATTCTCTGAACCAGCAGTGGGAGAAGAACACCCTATATGCAGAGAGAAGGAGAAATCTATAGAATAGGACCATTCACTGGAACTAGAAAGGAACTCTCAGCTAGAACCCATTCAAAGTCAAAATTTCAAATATTTATATCACTGGTTACCTTGGAATCCTAAACCAGTAGGATGTAACAAGCTACGAGTAACGAGGGTTAAGATTTCAACCGCCCAACCAATCAAATCAAGATTCAAAACAATTTATCACAATTCAGAGGGAAAAACACTAAACCCTACAAGCAATTAACACTTGATCTTAAATCATGAAAGAATCTCTGAAAGGCACAGAAGATCAAACAAAAATCTGCAAAAAAAAAATTGGAAGTGACCCTGCAACTGCTTTTGGTACATTTCATTTACTCCCCTATAGCAAGAAAATCCTCTTCTGTAATGATCTCATACCCTAGAGCACACTGGAAATAGCAAACCAATCACTTCTCACCAAACAGGGTCATTTCTGCATTGAATTCCATAAAAATGGTACCCTCTGTCGCTGGAAACTCTTAGAAATTTAAACTCAAATTGCAACCATCACCATGCACTTCGCGGGCTTGTGTTTTTAACCATCCAAACACCTCAGGTTAACTCCACAATGGTGATGCGAAATAGTTTTCACTTGATCACATAGCCCAAAAATGGGCTACACGAACATGTGACAACCCACAGACTTTAACCTTGCCGCAACTGCCACCACAAAGTCTTAACGTAAAACATCAGTCACATGATCGCATAGCCTTGAAAAAGGCTATGCAAACATGTGACTAACCATTATCATTCATCACCAAATGTCAAACATGTTTGGGCACTACAAACATGGGTCCCACCACAAACCCCCTACCACTGGGAACACCAACAACCAATCGGAACTCAGCACATCACTACCGCGGACACCATAATACCACCTCTCACTGGGCCCATAGTGAATAAACCATATCGGCACCTAATCGGATGGTGGGAACATGATCACATGGGGTGAGAATATTCCATGTGATCACACACCAACCATATATATTCAATCTTTAACACCGGACAATGAAATGAACTAGGACCCATGAACTAACCGCCAAGCATTCAATGACTACGTGACTAACCATTTGCCAAGTCATGAGATGTCAGCCGCTAACCACCAGGAATGAAGAGATTGTGTGACTGAAGTGAAATAGACTACCCACCAGGTCACTGAATGTTAAGGGATTAACCACCAAAAAACTAGCAACCAGGAGATAACCACAAGTCGCCAAGTCATGGAATGAAGACATAACCGCCAGCCAAGTAGAACAATAGGAAGAATTGGACCCACATGGATAGGTGGCAAGTGGTCACATGATCACATGTTATAAAAGTTTGACATGTAGCCATGTGACAACCAATCAGGAAGAGACTTTGAAAACTTGGGCCCACCATCCATCGGACTTGCGCAGTTAGGGAACACCAGCAAATAGGAAACTATGAGGTCAAAAACACATAGGGTTTTCAACACAGGGAAGGACCGAAAAAACATAGAGTTTCCATGCAGACCAAAAGATAAGCGCACCAAAGCTAGAAGGTACAAGGTCAAAAACAACAAAGGTTTTCAAACATACTAAAAACATCATGGACTTTCAGAAACACTATGGGTTTTCGACATTATGGCAGATTTTGAAATTATTATTTTCTGCAAACCTTAAAATTTGAATAACTTTCTCAATTTTTCAATTTAGCATGTGCAATCTGGACTGAAACAAGGTGACATCATGAAGAACATAGGGCAGGACACTTAAAGAAAACTTGCAAGGAAATAGGCCATTTTTATAAGATTTTGCAATGATAGGAAAATGAACTAACAATGGTTCTAGTTGGACATGCATGGCAAGAATTCAGAATCACTGGGAGAGCAGACTACCAACTAGACAAAAATAGGGAATAGGAAGGAAAAGCACACAATAGGAAAGGGAAAGATATTTATAGAGTTTACAATATCAGAACTTTACTTGATGGCCCCAGGCCACCAAAATGAAATCAATGACCCCCTGAATCAAAACTCTGATTTTCATCAACATATGCAACCAGCCACCTAAAAATTTCATGACCATCTTCCTACAACCATATGTGAATATTCATGGGCTGAAGAATGAAACTATGCTGGTCACTACCCATGTTCTTCCAGCCATGATTATGTATTCATATTCAAATTCCAAGAAGTAGGGAACATCATCTACTTCTTCCTGCTGACTAGAAAGAATAAAAAACTCACCTTGTAATGCATCAGAAAATAAAACATATTGAGCATCATGCATTACATCAGAGTTACCTAGTTGAAAAGGACTTGAATCCTCTAGTTTAGCTTCATGTATTGCTTCAGCCACTGAGCAACTTGGTTCCTCCATGATGTCCTCATGAATTGGATCATGAACCAAGTGAAGGTATTCTTCAAAGCTTCTATGATAGGGGAACACTGCATCATCATTTTTACCAAAAGAATTTATGTCCCAACTATTGAAGACTAGATCCTCAACACTATCACACTCAGTATCATACTTGGCAAAAGAAGGAAAAGGATATGAATAAGAAACTTGTTCATCACTGCAATCTTGATGATAGGAAAAAACACTATCATATCTTTCTACCTCTTCTTCTGTAGAATCATTACAAGAGGGGAGATCTTGTATACATGGGTCTTCATGGTCATTTTGAACACTAGCCTCATTATCAGTGTCAAAGCATACATCATAGGGGAGCTACAAATCAAAATCCAAAGTAGGGGCATACCTCTGAAATTCCTCAGCCAAGAGTGCTGAAATCCTTTCACTGCTCAATGGACTTTGGGCCTTAATATCATTTCCCTCAGCCTCACCCCTAGTGCTGCAAATATCATCCTTTTGAGGAACAAAGATATAAATTTTTGGCCTTAGATCATCTTGTGTGAATAAATCAAAGCAGGAATCATCATCTGCATCATAATCATATTCTTGCCTCTCACACAAAACATCATCACACCAGGATAAGAAAATTACCTTCTCATGTTGACAAGAAGAAAAATCTACAGAAAAAAAAGGAAATATTGCCATCCTTAGATTCATCTTCAACATCCTCATATGCACTAATCTCAGAATCATCTTCATAATCAACACTCTCTCCATAGTGAGAATCAACATCAAGAACACTGGCCTCCTCATGAACATCATCAGGAGCCACCAGTCTTAGCAATCTTATGTCCTCTACTAACTGCTAGTTCACCATTTTCAACCTCGCTAATTCCTTCTTGAGAGTGGAAACCTTATCAAAATGCTCAACAAACTTAGCTCTCAACACATCCCAAGAAGGGATTGAACATGAAGGCAAGGACAAGAACCACTTCCTTGCACCATCAAAAATTGTGTGCACAAATAACCTCATGGCAATATCTTCATGTTCAACATCCATATCTCCAAAAATACCCATGACAACATCAACATGTTGGCTTGCAGAAACAAACCCACCAGCCATGAATCTTGGCAAGCACTTCCCATCCTTGGTAGAGAACTCATTAGGGGAACCTTCAATGCCATAAAAAAAAAAGGGCCTATATTCCTCCACAAGGAACTGCCCACCACTTATCCCTTTATAATAGTGCTACACACTTGATAGGGAAACATTTTCAATAAGAGAATACCTAGAATTTTTGCAGCAGAAACTTTGTTGACTGAAACGCAAGGCAGATCTAGAGCTCGCCATGCAGCCCCATCAAGTTCTTTTCTTTAGAGTCACCACCTCCTTACAGAGGAAAAATGTTTCACTTGTCTTCATGTTTCTTCTTTCAGTCAACCAAGACTCACCAGGATAACATGCATTGTTTATCAGAAGGAACACTAATCAAATAGAGAAAAATTAGAGAGGTCACTCACAACTAGGTGAGAAAATATCAGCAAATGCTTTATTTGTTCATCTGACTCTATTCTTTCAACCAAGATTCTAGGATGATCTAGCCAAGCAAGGAAGCTTGCTGTCATTTACTTCTTCCCTAGTAGAGTCACCATTTTGTTGACTTTTAAACTTGTTCCCACATGGTGCCAGGTTTACACTATGATTGACAAACTGATTAGTCTTTTCTCCAAAGTCTGATAGGGAAAAGTGCTAATTGATGAGGATCGAGGGCATCCTCCTTCTACTTTGAGCTCCACATCACTCAGGCAGGTATTTCCTCATCTGCACACTCATGACTATTCTTGATGACTGAAAGGCCTGTAGATGTATTATTGTGAAATAGTTACCAGACTCCTATAGGTATCCTATACCCCAATGAAACTAAATCAGATGCAATAACCTGCTTGCATGCAATGAGTCTGATAACCAGAAACCTACACTAACAGCAAGAAAGGGAAAGGGTGGAGTTGAAGGGAAATGATTTTAAAATGAGTTTGAAGGGACCCCTAAGATACCCTGAGTCTCTGATAGACCAGTGCCTTATCCAATGGGCCATAGAGTCAAATACCCTATTGCAAATGATAGCTATGAAACAAGAAAATAATATACCCAATGTGTTGATGCCTAACATCAATCACACACCATGACCAAACCTCAACTTAACACCCATCTGTGTATTTAAGTATGTTATTATCCACTTAAATAATTTTAACCCTCCCCTTAGAAGAGACCTATAAACAAACAATATATTAACCAGCATCCACTGGAACACAGGCATGGAATATCTTTCACACCTCAGCTCATACATACATAAACACTAACCTTGAACCAGTTATCTTTGTGAAATCAACTCCACTTGCAAACACATAGGCAATACAAGAAGACAAATCAAACACCCTTAATGTATGACTAATGGACTCAGAATTCAAATGGAGATAGTTTGGTAACAGTAAAAATATATTAAATCCTCACACATAAAACAAATCAGTTATAATATGCACTGTATTCTCTGAACCAGCAATGGGAGAAGAACACCCTGTATGCAGAGAGAAGGAGAAATCTACAGAAAAGGACCATCCACTGGAACCAGAAAGGAACTCTTGTTGGAACCCATTCAAAGTCAAAATTTTGAATATTTATATCACTGGTTACCTTGGAATCCTAAACCAGTATTATGCAACAAGCTACGGGTAACGAGGGTTAAGATTTCAATCGCCCAACCAATCAAATCAGGATTCAAGACAATTTATCACAATTCAGAGGGAAAAACAATGAACCTTGCAAGAAATTAATGCTTGATCTTTAATCATGAAAGAATCTCTAAAAGGCACCAAAGATCAAACAAAAATCCACAAAAAACAAACTGGAAGTGACCCTGCAACTACTTTTGGTACATTTCATTTACTCCCCTATGATAAGACACTCTTCTTTTGGAATCATCTCACACCTTGGAGTGCACTAAAAATAGCAAACCAATCACTTCTCACCAAACAGAGTCATTTTTGCATTGAATTCCATAAAAATGGTACCCTCTGTCGCTGGAAACTCTCAGAAATTCAAACTCAAACTGCAACGGTCACCATGCACTTCGTGGGCTTTTGTTTTTAACCATCCAAACACCTTAGGTTAACTCCGTAATGGTGATGCCAAATAGTTTTCGCATGATGGCATAGCCTAGAAATGAGCTACAAAAACATGCAACAACCCATAGACTTTAACCTTGCCGCAACCACCACCACAAAGTCTTAACGCAAAATGTCAGTCGCATGATCGCATAGCCTTGAAAAAGGCTATGCGAACATGCAACTAACCATTAGCATTCACTGTCAAATGTCAAACATGTTCAGGCACTACAAACATGGGTCCCACCACAAACCCCCTGCCATCGGGAACACTGGCAACCAATCGGAACTCAGCACGTCACCACCGCGGACACCACAATACCACCTCTCACCGGGCCCACAGTGAACAAACCCTATCGGCACCTAATTGGACGGTGGGTGCATGATCACATGGGGTGAGAATATTCCATGCAATCACATGCCAACCATAGATCTTCAATCTCTAACACTAGGCAATGAAATGAACTTGGACCCACGAACCAACCACCAACCATTCAGTGACTACATGACTAACCATTCGCCATGTCGTGAGATGTCAGCCACTAACCACCAAGAATGAAGAGATTGCACGATTGAAGAGAAATAGATCACCCACTAGGTCGCTGAATGTTAAGGGATTAACTGCCAGAAACCAGGAACCAGGAGATAACCACAAGTCACCAAGTCACGGAATGAAGATGTAACCGCCAGCCAAGTAGAACAGCAGGAAGAACTAGACCCACGTGGATAGGTGGCAAGTGGTTGCATGATCACATGTTAGAAAAGTCTAACATGCGGCCATGCAACAACCAATTAGGAAGAGACTTTGAAAACCCAGGCCCACCATCCATTGCACTTGTGCAGTTAGGGAACACTATCAAATAGGAAACTATGAGGTCAAAAACACACAGGGTTTTCAACACAGTGAAGGACCAAAAACACATAGAGTTTCCATGCAGAACAAAAGATAAGCAGACCAAAGTTGAAAGGCACAAGGTTGAAAATAATGAAGGTTTTCAAACATACCAAAAACATCATGGACTTTAAGAAACACTGTGAGTTTTTGACACTGTGGCAGATTTTGAAATTATTGTTTCTTGCAAACCTTAAAATTTGAATAACTTTCTAGATTTTGCAATTCAGCACGTGTAATTTGGACTGAAACAAGGTGACATCATGAAGAACATAGGGTAGGACACTTGAAGAAAACTTGCAAGGAAATAGGCCCTTTTCATAAGATTTTGCAATGATAGGAAAATGGACTAATAGACCCCATCAGGGGCTCTGCCTCTTAACCCCGCCTAGGGCGTTGCCCCAAGACCCCGTAAGGGGCTCTACCCCTTGACCCCGTAGAAAGGTCTGATTAGGCTCCACATACATAACAATAGATACTTCATTCTTTTTGTTGATGACTATGCTAGACTGATGACATTTATGTTCTTAAAAGAAAAATTTGAAGCATTTAAGATGTTTAAGTGGTATAAGGCAAAGGTAGAAAAAGAGACTAGAAAAGAATTAAAATGCTTAAGATCTGATAGAGGAGGTGAATTTATCTCTGATGAATTTACTAATTTCTATAATGAGAAAGGTATCAAAAGATAGGTCTCTACACCGAGAACACCTCAACAGAATGGGATTGCTGAAAGAAGGAACAAGTCAATCATTGACTATGCAAGAACACTAATGGTGCAAAAGAATATTTCTCAGACATATTGGAGGGAAGCTATTAGTACAGCTGTATATGTGGTTAACTGAGTATAACTAAAGAAGGACACCAACTGGAAAACCTATGAACTATGGTTTGGACACAAACCTAGTGTAAGTTAGTTTAGGATCTTTGGAAGTAGATGTTTTATTCTGAAAGATGAGAGAAATGGGAAATTTGATTCTAAAGGTGATGGAGGAATATTCTTAGGATATTGTACTAAGAGTAAAGCATACAAATGTCTGAATAAGGTTACAAATAAGATAGTTTAAAGTACTAATCTTCATGTTGATGAGTTTGATGACAAGAACACAGAGGAAACTAGAAAGGAATCAAAAGACTATGGTAGATTCACTTACATTGAACATCCTAATCATCTACTGAAGTCACAACCTATGATAACCGGTCAGTAGGAAAATAACCATGAGGAACAGGAAAGGGAAATTGACGAACAAGATGGAGCTACTGAGCAAGCACATGAACATTAACAAGATGAACAAGAAAGGAGAAACCAAGTACTAGCTAGTTTTGTCAGAAGACATCATCCTAAGACACAAATTATTGGAGACAGACAAGCTGGCATGCAGACAAGAAGCAAAGCAAGACAAGGTACATGTCTAGTTTGTGAATTTGAACCAAAAAATGTGAAAGTTTCATTAGAGATTGAAGAATGGATGAATGTAATGAAAGAGGAAATAGAACAAATACAGAAGAACAAAACTTGGTCTTTATTACCTCGACCTAAAGATAAAAATGTTGTCATTACTAACTGGATATTCAGGAACAAACTGAATGAAAATTGTGAAGTAATAAGAAATAAAGCTAGATTAGTATCCAAGGGATATGCACAGGAAGAAGCCATTCAATATGGTGAGACATTTTGACCTATTGCTAGATTGGAAGGAGTTAGAATTCTACTTGCATATGTTGCACACAAGAAATTTAGAGTTTATCAAATAGATGTGAAGTCAGCATTTCTGAATGGTATACTTGAAGAAGAGGTCTAGATAGAACAACCTAAAGGATTCATTGATCTAGACAAGAGAGACATGGTATGTAGATTACACAAAGCTTTATAAGGTTTGAAGCAAGCACTAGGAGCCTAGTATGAAAGGTTGCATACTTACTTGTTAAGTATTGGATTTGTAAGAACTAGTGAAAATAATAATTTGTACATGAAAGGTGATACTGATGACACTATTCTTATTGTTGAGATATTTGTTGATTATATTAGTTTTGAAGGTCAAGATCATGTATGTAAATCTTTTTCTAATGACATGAGGAATGAGTTTGAAATGTCTATGTTCGGAGAGATTAAATTCTTTCTAGGATTACAAGTGATTCAGCAGAGTGATGGGATATTCACCACATAGTCTAAGTACATAAAGGAAGTCTTGAAGACATTTGTCATGGAAGATGCTAAACCTATGGGAACACTGATGGCTACTAGATGTAAATTGACTAAGGAAGATGAAACTACAAAGGTAAACTAGAAACTTTACCGATCCTTGATTGGTAAGCTAATGTATGTAGTTTACAGTAGACCAAATATAGCACATGCTGTGGTAATTGTTGCTAGATTTTTTGCTAATCCTAGAGAATCAAATATGATTTCTACTAAAAGGATCTTAAGATACCTGAAAAAGATAGAGGATTATGGTTTGTGTATCCTAATGAAGGTAAGTTTGAACTAATGGTCTATATCGATGCTGATTGGGCTGGAAATGTGGATGACAAAAAAAGCACCACCAGAGGAGCATTCTTCTTTCATGAAAGACTTGTAACCTGGACAAGTAAAAAAAAAGGCTTGTATTTATTAATCTATAGCTAAAGCAGAGTATGTTTCTACTGCTACTAATTGCTCAAACATTTCATATATCAAGGAAGTGTTCGAAGCAATGAATGAGGTAATCACTAACCTGGTGATTATATACCGTGACAACACAAGTGCTATCAATATTTCAAAGAATCCAATGATGCACTCTAAGACAAAGCATATATCAATTAAGTATCACTACTTAAGAGAACAAGTGCAAGAGAAGCAAGTGAAGTTAGAATATGTTACATCTAAAGAACAACTTGTAGATATCTTTACAAAGCCTCTACCGAAGGACACATTTGAATATTTGAGGACTAGACTTGGGGTCCATCCCCTACCTACCGGTCACTAATGTGATCTGGATGTTGCATTAGCTCAAACTTATCAAAAGATCACATATGTTGATGCAAAATAGTTCACACTTTGGATAATGTTCAAGGTTGTGATTAAGTTTGAAGAACTGAAATAGAATGGGATATCAGTATATAGAGATACAGAGAATGTATTGGACAATAGAGAGTTACTTAGCTACAACAGAGCTGATTATTTATTTTTTTCTTTGGCATTGTTGTCAAAGGGAGAGATAAATAATATGAAACAATATGCACCAATGAGAACACTAAAACATCTATCTGAGGGAGAGCACTGAAGATCAAGAATAGAAGAAGGAATCTAAGAGCTAAAAATATCATATTTGTAGAATGTCAAAGCTGGATTGATAATGTTGTTTAGTAATGTAGTGATTAAACATATTAAGCTAGGGAGAGCTTGTGCAACATTTTTTCAGAGAGTTGTAGAATACATGTTTGGTATGTGTATGGTACACTTCATATTACTTGAGTTGTCATTAATTCCAATGGGAGAGATTGATGAACTACAACTTATTTAGAACCTAAATGAAGAATCTATGATTTAAGATCACTAAGGAGTTGTTGACTAGATATGCAAGATGATTAAATTAGTATTATGTTGTCATTGATGTCAAATAGCTTGATAGTACTTATCTTGTAAGTTACTATACCGAAACATCTGAAGAAAGGTGAAAGAGATGAAGAACAAAAATATCTACATGAGGAAGATGTATATGTTAGATGAGGATAAGGAATAAACTGAGTAACCTGTTGATGAGTCTATGACTTGATGATATTGACTTCATTATGTTGCATTAATCTACAATGAAGAATAGAGTAGAAAGACACAAAGAAATGTTGTCGGTAAATAAAGCATTCCAGTATACACTGAAGGAGTGTAGTGTATACTGAGCGTAGTGTTAACCAAGCTTGTGTTCACTGATGTATTTCTTTGTTAATCAAGAAGAAAAAAAAGGAATTAAATGATTTGTGTCGCCAATAAAGTGATGAGCCATAAAGCATATGAAATCGAGGTAACAGATAAGGTTTTTTATGAAGATTGATGGCTAACATAATTCAAGAAAGATCTAATGGAGTAGATTCAAACATGTTACTGACACATCAGTTGAAGAAGGTTAGAGTAGAAAAATCAATGAATGAGATTAAGTGGCAAAATATTATGGACAAAAAGAAAATGATTTACTTGTTTATATAAGAGACATTGGTTTCATTGTTGAAAAAATGCCTGAGAAAGAAGATACTATAGAATTATCATGTGAAGGAGTTTTCATGCATTTTGATCATACTGGTTAGTAAGAACCAAACTACAAAACAATTACTGAGATACAAAGATTAATTACCATCGGATAGTAAGTTGATATGGTATTGATTCTAAAGTGATATATTGATCAGAAAGATTTGAATGAGCTGAACATTGATCTATAAACTGCAATAGAATTTGTTTCATGAAAGATCATCTATTGTTACATATTTAACCATTGTACACAGTCAAATCTCTTAACTAAGTGGACTGAGAATGTCTTTTTATGTTTCATTCACAGAGTGAACATTGTTATCATGTCAAGCCTAGAGTGACTGTTGGTTGGATGATAACTTCTGGTCTAAAATCCTCTAACAAGGTCACACCTAATAGTGTGTTTCTAACCTTTAACAGGGTTGGGTCTTCACTGACCTCACTTCAAAAGAGTGAACATTTTTGGGTTGCTGGATCCAGGTGGTTTTTCCCCTCACAAGGTTTCCACATTAAATCTCTTGCATTATGTGTTGATTGTGATATGTATTTTTTATCATACTTTGCATATCACAAGTTAGATTTGATCGCTAACTAGTATAAATATTAAATTTATAATTGGTAAAAATATAAATATTGAAAGTATTTTGTGTTTATCGAGTAGCAGAAGTTGAAGAATTGATTTATATTATACATTTTGGTTTGGGACATTGGATAACTGATTCTCCCCCCCCTCCTCTTAGTTTTTCTAACAAAAGGTCCCTGAAAATCACTGAAAGAATAATAGAAAAAATATATATAAAATATTACACGTGTCAAAACTCTATGTAAACATCACTCTTTGATGTATACATGCTATTTCACTATGTAAAGGTGTTAAATTTTTCATATACGAACTACTTTTTTCAAATGTGCTACTGTGACTAGCAATTTAAAATCTCCAATACAATTCACCAAAAATCCATATAAATCATCAAATAAGGTTAGATTGAGGCAAATGCCTCATGGTGGGTACCATTTTGTGTATAAGAAATATATTCATGAAACATTACAATGAAAAATCTACTTGAATTTTGTAAAATAAAGCTAAATGATCAACTAATTCAAGAAAATTCTCTCAAAATCATCTCGCCTCTCTCTATCGAAAGATGATAATGAGTATCTCTTAGCTTAAGCACCATTAGAAATATCTCTAGAATGAGAATCAATCTATGTTAAATGTAATTTAACCAATCTCACTTAATTATTCTCAATTATGCTAAGAATTCAAATGTAAATACCTATAATATGGATGCAATTGAAAGTGGATTTTAATGGATCTCAAATTCCTATAGAATGGATGCAATATGAAAGTGGATTCTATATGATTTGATCTTATAAATGATCAATATTTATAGATTTCCCAAGGTGAGGGAGTAGAGTGAATTTAACCATGATTGAAGTTGAGTCAAGTTAATGGTTGCAAATGTTGGGAAAACCTAAATATTTTCTTTTCAAAGGTTGTAGCAAAGGAACATAATGAATGGTCAAGATGTATCTCCAAGGTGATTAGTGTAGAATTAATTTGGATTTGATCCATGCGAATTCATTCCCTTCATTCTCATTCATTGATTTTGATTTTTCTCTCATGTGGTTAGTGATAATAAAAGGGAATTAATAATCAATTTAACTAATTTATCTTAGCTATGTGTACCCTTGAATAGTTTGGATTTGATTTGATTAAATTACATAATTAATTTGATTTAAATCAATTTCACAATTATTTGATCCTCTTGAGTTAATTAATTTAATGGCTTTGATTTAATTACTTAATGATTTTTCCGCAATTTATCACTTTGATTCTACTTGACCATTTTTAGGTGTATACAAATGTAATAGAATATCCATAAATGATCATATATTAGTGGAAACCTCGACTTGACTAAACCCTCGATGTTGCTCCTCAAATGTCTCTACTCACTTAGTGGTGATGCAGACATCTCCAAGTCATATCCCTACCTCTGAAAAGAGTTTTGTGCAGAGTTCTATGTTAATTGTTGTGTAGCATATTGAGTTGAATGGTGTGAAAAGTGTTGTGTACTATGATGTACATAACTCGATGGAATGTCCTGGATCACTAGAAATATAGTTCCATGTGCAACTCTGATGACATATTTACTAAATTATATTGGTATCCTCTACAAGCCTAAAATAAAGGAATATGACTATAGAAGATCATCCAAAAAATAAAATGCCACATTTAAGTGAATTTGTTTATCTGAAAGCACTTATATCCCCCAGCATAGGAATACTTGCATCTCTATATGCCTCTTACTCGATCCTATTGCAACACTAGAGGATGCCTGAGAGGAAGATCTTGGTTGAATGGTTGTAGTCATAATATATCTTCCTAGTATGTCAGAAGTAATTCAGTTGGCTACAGATGTAATATTCCCTATCCTATCAGCTACTTCCCACTAGGAAGAAATGAAAAATTTGTCAACAATAGCAACCATCATTGGTGTCACTACTAGAGTCCTCAACCCAACCAACTATTTATTAGAAGGTACAACTCAATCAGCCCTATGATACTAATCATGATCAACAACTCTATCGCGACCTTAACCAAAATATCCTAGAAGAACTAATTAGTTGACATTGAGCAATAGAAAAAACTCAACATAAAATTACTATGAAACCTATAATGTAATATGGCCATTATTAGGACAATGACCATGTGCATCAAGGAACTGAGGGTATATCATACACGTTCTCTAGGAATGACACATTGAGTAACCTAATATCCCTTCACCTTATTCTTCCCCTTATAAAATGGGAGAACCTCTCATTTGATGACATCTTTAGAGATAAGTCTCTAGACCTGTTATAAGGATACATCACCCAAGACCTCAATTCTCAACTCTCAATAGATGTCACCAATAACCTATGGTGAAAATGAGGAATGTGACCTCAAAATTGATGTTGTATTATAAAAAATCCTCAAAATGGTAGTACAAATATCTCTGTAAAAAACCTCCTCTAATATACTAATATCCTCTTGAACTTGATCCATCTCTTCTATAGCACTCAAAAATATGGTCGCTAAATCAGGAGTGCACTCATAAACTGGGGTTGTTATGTTATAATATCTATAGGTGGGGGCCTAAGATTTCATGCTTTCTTTGTTCAATTTATCAAAAATTTTAGATAGTCTGCTAATAAATAAATAAGGGTATACTAACTAAAAATATAAAACACATAAATTTTTAACTAATAATTTTCTCCTATTTTCTAACTAGGGTTTTCTAACATTTTCTAAGGTTTTCTAAACAAGGTTTTCTAACTAGGGTTTTATAATACTTTGTAACTAGGGTTTTATAACTAAGATTTTATAACATTTTCTAACTAAGGTTTTCAAATATTAGTTTAACTAGGGTTTTAAACATTTTTTAAAAATGGTTTTGTAAAATTATCTAACAAAAATATTAAACATGTATACATAGCATTTTAACATTTCAAAAAAAACTTCAAACAATTAAATACTGAACTATACATGCTTACATAACATTTTATACAACTTAAAAAGTAACATTTTCTACATTTTCTGTTATAGTTAACTAAAAGAAACTAAAAACAAATATTTAAGAAACACTTTTTTATAGTATTTTCATAATAGTTTTCTATTATTTTGTAACTAGGGTTTTATAGCTAGGGTTTTTTAACTAGGGTTTTCTTGCTATGATTTTTGAACATTTTCAAATAAAAAGTTTAAGAAATTATCTAACAAAAAATAAATAAACTACTGAAAATAATAAAAATTGACATAGATAATTGAAAAACACAGTTTACAATTAAAAAATCTAAGAGAGGAAGAATTATGTGTACATTCTATCAAAGATGGTCAAAAGATGTCTAATATGCTCATGAGATTTTTATATCAAGAAATGATGTAAAAGGGTTCAATCTAACACTTGGGGGTCCACAAGATTGCAAAACAGAGTTAAAATGACTTCTCGTTGCCCAATTTTATAAAAAAAATCCATCCCAAGGGGCATTCAAATGAACACATCCCTTCATATGAATCCCCTAGTATAGGGCTTTAGTATGAAGAGGGCATGTTAATTTTAGCACCCCTATGTGGGCTACTTGAATGAAGATCCCTAGGTCCTTCATTTGAACATACATGTTCATATGAAGGGGCTCAAAATTAAATTTATTTTGGACATCATTTTTCCTTCGTTAGAAAAAGTGGGAACCACTTTATGGGCTAACATAGATGTAGTGCCTCTTCAAGGTGGGCTAGATCACAAATGGATTCTAGGGTGACCCTTTTATAGTATCTTAGAAACTAATAATCTTTTAAAAAAATGGGATAAACATAATATAAGACTAATGTGACTACCTTTCTATCCTTTGAGGACATTTATATCATATGTCATTTCCTTTTCACCGATTTATATTGATATGACATAGTACATTTCCATCATTTAAGGATGTTGATATGGTATAGTGTAAGATTTGCATCTACAAAAGTTGACATCTCTCTCTGGAGCATCCTTGATGAGAGAAGGATCACTTAAAGCCACACGGTCCTACATAAGCCATGTGATGACACTCCATTATTGAATTTCCATATTATACTATGTCTAGTTGAGTAGTGACATTTAACTACTTTCTATCTATACTTTCATTTTTTTTATACTCAAACCATTGTATCATCCTTGAGTCATGAATTCTTATTTGTATGATTGTATCTTTCTTGGTGTATGTCATTACCTTGTCATTTTGATCAGTTTACTACCCCCATGAGCATGGTGGGGTGGACCTGAGGGGTCCACATGGTAGGGTGGTGTTGCACTTTAAAACTACTAGGAACCTATGTACAGGTGACAAAATTCCTCCATCTACAAGGAATTTTTTATTGAGATCTCATTTATTAGCACTAATATATCTAAATTTGTATATGTTCATTAATGTTTTTGTTTTAATCTTAGTTTCCTTTATGCATTCAATAGATGTGTTACTAATGCAATAGAGAGAATATGGCCTCAATCTATGTTATTTTGTACACCCCAATGTGGAGGTATATATTTTCAAGCTATGCATTTTAATTCATTTAGGTTTTACCTTTCATTCCTTGTATTTTAAGCCAATTTTCATGAATTGACATATTTTCTTATCATTCAGTGCATGTACAGATCAAAGACTCCATGGCCTAAATCAACAGCTTTGACGATTTAGACTAAGATTTTTGTTATCTTAGTGGTGAACCAATGATGCATCAACATTTGAAGAATTGGTGTCAGTGTAGCCTCAATAAATGTCTCCACTTGCTTTCCAATGTCTCTACCTAGTTTAGTATTCCAAGCAATTTTGGGAGCTGAGTACTTTTCTTAAGCTTCTCGATTTATTTTTTAAGTGTTCTTGGATGTCTGCTAGGCTTGAACACAATTATTTGAGGATCTTTGTTTGTATTGTTAAATATTCTTATGGTTAAAAAGTAAATTAACCTATATGATTAATCATGTTATGAACATCTACTCTGGGCTTAAAAACAAATTGGTTATATGGTTTTGAGATTGGAATTAGTCTCCCCTTTTTTAGTCATTCAAGTTCTTTTTGGATTAGACTCTTGTGATTCATGGAAGTTTTCTAGATCCATCTAGGGAAGTCTTGTGAATGTTTGTTTTATATTATGTGTATGTTTTTAGTTATCTTGGAACCTTCCGAAGTTCTTGTGAAGTCTTCTACTTGTGTACAATCTTGAGATGATCATTATTATACATTAGCATGTTGTATCTTTCATATGTTATGGTTTTTAGGTGCACTTTTTTATATAATTGTATTCTCTCTTTCAAAACACCTAAACATTAATCACATATTTAACCATTTGTTCCAAGGGTTCGTTGATAGGGAATTACACTATTCACTTCATAAGAGGTATAGAAAATATAAACTTCTTCAAAATATCTAATATATTCCTTGATTTATTAATATACATATCACTAGTTCATGGAGGCTTTTGGACCCCTTTGAGGAATTTAACAATTTTTTTTGGAGTCCCCTTCTAACCACACAGTTTTACATTTAAGAACATTGGCAATTTTGAATCCATGGAAGCCCATAATGGCTTCAACTATGCACAGTTTATCTAAAACCCCAAGAGGAGTGTCACCATTGAAAGAAAGATACAATTATGATCCCTAACTACTTCCCTACACCCAAATGTACTATTTTTTCTCTTAATTTCCCCATGAAATTTGACTTTGACCCATCAAAGAGGAGGAAGGGTCTAAAAACAATTTTTATATTCTTTTTTATCAGTTTGATTACTATGGATATTTATGATTTTAGCTTCCAAGAAGAACCAACTAGTTCTCATAATCAGAACATAGTTGTTTATCCATTTTTTGAGAAATAACACTCTCAAAATTAAAGTATTCCATAATGGATCTAAAAAATATTAGCCAAAACAACATTAAGTGTAAGGGAAAAATGCCCAAACACTTACTTGTTGCAATCTATCTATAACCCTCAAACCACATGAGGGAAGATAAAATACCATAAAACCTTCATTATTTGGTTACCTATAGTTGTCTTCCATTGATTAAAAAAATTCATTATAGAAGAGGAGAATAAGTAATTTAGATTGTAATATTAAAACATAAGACTCCATCCCTCACGGAAAAAGAAAAATTATATAAAAAGATAAGAGTAAGACTCAACATCAACAACAAATAGTAAACATCTATTAGGTAAAGAAAAATATCTCTTGCAAAAATTTTAAAGAGTCGACAACTTATTTTGAAGAAAGATCCAAGAAAATATGTTGACTTTGGGAGTAAGGGATTTCACCCACATACTAGCCAAAAAAGGGAAAAGGGACATAAGAGAAAGAAAAAAAGATAATGCCAAATTAATTGTTAAGTTACCCAAAGGTGAAACCTTCTAGAGAAATCTACCATTCGTCAATTATTGATCTATTAAGATAGAATTTAAATTCAAATGGATAGGCATCAACTCATTATTTCTAATAAGAAGGTTGACCCATTTATCAATCAATCTTAAATATATTAACCAAATATACTAATAAAATTCTTAATGGGATGCCCAAGGCTAGGATTTTTGCACATAGTTTCATGACCCAACGAGTTCTCCTCAAAAGTTTTTATTTTTCTTCTTAATCCAACTTTCTAACAAACCCATTTTCATCAAAGCCTTCTTAAAATTCATGACATTATTCCATAATATAGGGCCCATATGAAGGTATTGAATTCTTAAAAAAACTTTCAATGAAGACACATTACAAGTATTTACTATTCTAGATGGAATTTCATTCTCCCTTCGCATTGAAAATTCTCCAAATCAATTTAGAAAGAAGAACATTGCGAAAAATATTTGTATTTTTGAATCTGAGACCTCCAATCTTCTTCAGTTGTCACACCAATTCCCCAAAAATATAATGAATTATTTTCCTCTCTTCTGGTAGACTAGAGGAGACACTTGTAAATTATATCTATAGATACATAAATGTTTTAAGGAAATTTAAAAAAAATAACAGCATAGATCAAAAGATTATGGAGAGAAGAATTAAAAAGCTAAACATTCTCATCTTGGCCTAGAAGAGAACCTTTCATCTAACCAAATTTATGTTGAAATTTTCAACCGAGGACAACAACAAAGAATTAGAAATTTTAGGAAAAAAAAGTGGTAATTCTAAGTAGATAGTACTGAGGGATCCAATCACATAACCCAAAATATTAGCATTATTCATCTGTCTAGAGTCAAGAGTGTTGAAAAATAACAGACAACTTTTACCACAATTAATTTTCTATCATAAGGCTTCCTCATACATTGTTAAAATTTTATTTTAAGATGTCTAGGTTCTCTAAAAGAGGAATTCCCAATAATATTGGTGCCATGCAAAAAATATTGGTGCAAAAAAACTATATTATATAAGGAGGTTTTAAGGCCTTTGAAATTCCCAAACAGGACTATTTTCTTCATAAAGCTTTAAAGAGATTTAACCATGATAGTTAAGAGAATAGTAGATAAGGGATCACCCTATCTAAGTCCACAAAGAACCTCAAATAAATGGGAAGTGGAACCATTAACAATTACCAAAGATCTTGTTCTAGAAATGAGTTACCACACTAGCTCTATAGATTTATTATTGAAACCAAAGGAAGCCAAGAGTTTTATTAGGAGTCTCTAATCCACTCTATCATAGGCTTTGGAAAGATCAAGCTTTAGAAAAAACCATTAATTATTAGAGACCTCCATATAATGAATATTGTGATGAACCGTTACAATGGAATCTAAGATTTTTTTTTACTAGGAATAAAAACATTATGTTACATAAAAATGAGATGTAGCAAAAATAAAACAATCTAGAGGAGAGAACCTTAGAGATGATTTTATAATTAGAAATGTGGAAACTAATAGGATAAAAAGGATCAAAGGAATAAGAAACTCAAAAATTTTAAATAAGTAATATAAAGGTAGAATTTAATTCCTTAAGGATCTTTCTTGACCAAAAAATATATTTCACCATATTCCCAACATATTTTGTAATAATCTCACATAATTGAATAAAGAACATTAGGAAGCCAAAAGGCCCAAGAGCCTTATTTCCTTTACAAGAGAACACAACTATTTAAGTTTCTCCCAGTGAAGGAATAGCTACAAGGATTTTTTTATTATCTTAGCTTATAATATGAGAAATAATATCAATGAGTTCTTTTTGGCTATTGACATCCAAACTATCTTCAACCTCAACTAGATCATAGAAAAATTGGACTTCCTCTAACCCTATTTCCTTGTCTTTGTCCACTTTGAACACATTCTTCATAATATGATAAATATGACTCAAAGATCTATGTTTAAGAGTTGAAAATTGAAATTATCTAGTCTTTATATCCCTAGATGAAAAACCAAGAGATTTGGTGCTCTATCTCGAGAATTCCTCTTCCTTTAAAATAACCTCATAGTACCTAGAATGAATTTAATTTTCCTTCACTAAAAAATCAGCAATATACCTATCTCTTTGTATTTTATCTTGAAAATCCTTTATCTCAAATTAAAGGGAAGCTTCTGAAGAAAAAATATTTCCAAATGTTTTTTACTACGGTAAAAATAGGTTTTGAAGGGGCCCCAAAACCCTTTAACAATAGAGACAAAAGATAAGCATGAGATCCCTAAGAACAACTAGCTATCTCAAAGAAGGGAACATACTATAAAGGGTCAAAACCCCAATATTCAATAAGCTTGTACACAATAGAAAACAAAAAATGCTAGACAAAAAACAAAAAAGAGAAGACCACTAGCACAAAGATCGAGACATAGTCTTCAGGAAGTCCTCAGATTCCTCCAGCTGGGCCTGCATGATCTTAACATTATCTTTCAAACTCTAAATGTCCTAATCTGTAATATTGAGCTTCTTTTTAGTATTAGACCTAGTCCTGGTGCCAGGTCCCATCTGCTGACTAGGATCAGTCAAGTCAATTTTGTCACTCAGGGGGGCGTCTTTGTTTCCTTCCAGCATTTTGCTAAGCATATTCAAATTCTCCAAAGTAGACTTCATTCCTATATTAGCCAGGCTGAGCAAATATTTCAGCATTTCCTCATTCCTACTTGTCTTCTCATGGATAGGGATCATGGTAGTCTAAACTGCTTTTTTAATTCTATCATCCAAATCTAAACCGTAATAAAAAAAACACTAAGATTAGCTTTCAGAGAAATCTCCTTCTTGATTTTGTCAATTGTTTCCTCAATAATAGGATTCTTATTTTCCAGTTTGATACATCTATTCTTTAGTTCAACCAGGTCATTCTGCACCCACTTGTCTAGATTATAACTGTAGATGGATTTGTTCTTAGCAATTTCTAGGGGGGTCATAATAAATATTTTTTTTACTTGCAAATCCATCTTTCTGATGTCATCCTGAAGAGAATGGGACCTATTACAATCAAGGGTTCTCTCATTGTCATCCTTCTTATTCTCTTTCCGGGCGCTGGGGGAGTCATGGCAGTCTAGATTTTCCTCTTCCATAACCCTAAAGCTATTGTTCCCTGAGTCCTTAGCATTGCTGTCAATTAAGTTTGTATCATCCTCTTTGCCATCATTTTCATCAGCCTCAACCTCAATCTTGAAGGTATCTTTATCATCAATATTGTTAATCTCCAGAGCTGGGATAGGCTTGTCCCCACTATTTTGATTATCTTGGCCATCCTTGAGGCTACCCATGGCATTAGAAATGTCAGGATCCTCTAAGTCCTTCTCCTTAGGGGTCTGGGTAGTGGGATTACGCTCGACATTTTGACCCACTTGGGTATTCTTCTCAACCTCAGTCATATTATCTTGAGGATTCAGCTTAACACCTTCAGAGTCCGACCGGACAGGGCTAGCAGGGGGCTCAAAATTAGTTTTGTCAGAAATAGAAGCATTGACATCACTTGAGTTCTTGAAATTCTTCACACCATCAGAAGAATTCAAGGGGGCCAGCTCAGAGGGGGAGAGAACTTTCTTAGGTTTCTATTTCCTAGCTGAAGAGCTGATTTTCTTCCTTTTCTTGACTTGGGTAGGGATAGGTTTAGGAATGTGATCCCTCACATAATCAATGATAAGGAGGATGAGCCCAACATGGAGGATGGGGAAATTCTTCACTCTATAATCAGTAATGGTCTGATTGAGCGAACATAGAAGAAAGTAGGGAAAAGAGATTCTTATGTCATGTCTGAAGTGATTAACTAGGGCAAAATGGTAATTATAGACCCTTGAAAATCTCCCCTCAAGTGTAAAATATTCCATGATGACATTGATAACAGAACCCCAAATGCTATCAATATTATCCATTTCAACATAATCTTTCTTACCTTTCACCAAAAGAGCCCTCTCCTCATCAGTGTCAGGAAACTTCTTGTAAGCTTTGGTTCCAACCTTAATCTCTTTTGAATACTTCAGACCATCCAAAGGGAGACCAGTTATGTCCGAGAGGAGCTTGAGGCTGAGGCTAAAAGACTTGCCATCCAAGTTCACTATCCCCTTATCCCAACCATCAGCAAAGGGTTTAGTAACATCATTGTCGAAACCATGGAGTCTCTGGAGAAACTGATGGACATGGCCTCTTTTTTCAAAATGCTCCAGACTTCCTTATCCTACTTCCACTTGCACTCCACTACCTCTTCTCTCTTGAGATCACCAGCCATAGCCAAATACTCTCCCTACTCTTTTTTCATATGCTTATTATTCTTAGATGGAGGAATGCTCTCAATTTGGTAATTCTTTAACTTAATAAATCTATTAGATTGGTTCGTTGTCCTATTCACATGTGTTAATAGCAGCAATTACTAGTAATGATGGCAACACACATCAAATTTTGATCGTTCATAATGGGTGGATAATTCCACATCTTAGATATGTACTTAGCATTATTTCAAGTGACGTTCGATATCACCCCAATCTGAAAGGAATTAAATAATATCATTAATACTTCTATTAATGACTCCTTCCTTGTGCCTGATTTTATCATAATTAATAGATGAGGTAACAAAATCATTATAGATTGTATTTCCAATCCATTTTTGAATCCCCTTTCTTTTGGCTCCAATATTGGCAAGGCAATCAACAACCTGATTGGTCTCCCAGTAATTGTGAGATATATGGAACACCTCAAAAGATTGGGCTATAGTTTTGATTTTAGTAATAATGTGATCAATAGTCCAGGAGGGGGTATTGATATCTTTAATATTATTTAGAATATTTAAAGAATCACCTTCAACCCATACTCTTTTGAACCCCAATTCTTCCACCAGAAGGATAATATTAAGAGCAGCCAAGGCCTCAGCCCTATGATTAGTCTGAATTCCCAAGGGAACAAAAGTGGCACCTATTAGCACAAGTAAAAATTCCATGGTTGAATCATATTTTCTAGGCCTCTGTAGTTAGTTTTCCATTTTCTTGCCAAAACTCTAGGCAAAATTTCAAATTCTAGCCATTTGCAGGAAAAACCCTAGGTGTGCCCTATGCTTTGTTCTAATTTCGTGTTACTTTTTGGGTCACTTAAAACTGATAAATGCATGTGTGTTAAATTTTTCACTTGGTGGTCTTTATTTTCCCTAAGTTTCCAAGTGCCTACCTTTAATTTTTCCTAAATCCATTGGTGTAATTTTTCCTAAGTCTAGTGCTTTAATATTTTCTAAATGTTCCAGCTTAAGTCTTTTCTTGGGCCTAGCTCTGACAACATCTTGATCTAATGGTTGGCGTATCTTCACAAGAAATGTGTCAGAGGCTTGCGATCTTACATTAGCCATTGATCTTTCCTAATGATGTGGTGTTTTAAAGATGTGGGACCGTCCGACAGATTTGCATCATTGGCATTCTGTGATTGGTCCACCTATTGGTGATTTGGCAAGGGTAGTGGGTCCTATTTGTCAAAATGTCAGAAGGCTCTGACATATGAAAAGATCAACGATGGGCGTATCTTCACAAAGGATGTGTCAAATGCATGAGATTATAAGACAACCATTGATTCTTTTTTGTGATGTAATCTTTTCTTTCAACGGGTCCACTGCCAAGTGTGCACAGTTGGTAGTTTTTAATTGATCCACATATAATGAGGTGGAGCTTGTCAGTGGGGCCTATGTCAGAGATTTTTAATTGACGGTCAGTGTATGATTGCATGGAATATTCTTCCCCCATGTGATCTTAAACCCATCATCCGATTGGATGCCGAAGGGTAGTGGGTCCTATGTCGGAGCTGACTTAGCGGAGGCAGTGAATGGTATGATGACATGTGGTGATTTGTAGGTGGGCTAGGGTTATCAAATTTTTTTGGCAGCTCAGACAAAATGTTTAGTGGGCTGATAAAATTTTCCTTTGTGTTTGCTCATTCGCGAAGTAACCTAGGGAAGTTCTAAATCTTTTAGTAGATACGTGAATGTCTATTCACTGAATCTCCAAATAAGTTAGTGAGGCCCTAATTTTCTCAGTGAACATGTGATTGTCTTTGGTCGCATATTCACCAAATGGGTCAAAGGGTTAAGGGTTAGCCAGGAATAGTGGGACCATCTGGTGATTCATTGCTAAGGTGTCATGTTGTGATTGGCTAAATTGGAAAGAAAGGTAAGCTCATCAGTGGGCCAGAGAAATTTTGAAGGATGCAGAGATAGAAGATCTAATAGCTGTGTGATGTTCTCATAGAATCTTTTGAGGCTATGTGAACTTATGACAACCGTTTGATCTAAGGCTTATAAGGAGTGGGTCCATAATGCCAATTCTTCAAATGATGTTCTTTTTTCTCATTGGTCAAGGGTTTAGTGATGTGTAAAGGGAATTTCTTAAAGAGTTTTGTTGACTGTTGAAGGATTCTATGAGCTACCCGATCTGTCAAGAATAAAGTGCATCGACGGTCATGTTTTAAAGTTGAGCCGGTTACCATTTTTATTCAAATTCAAATATCCTACAGGGTTTTGCTGGGGTTTTTGAACCAGTGAGTCATGTAAAATGAAGCGGTGGCTGAGAATTAATTATTTCAGGATAGATTGCAATTGGGAAAGGATACAGAAGGCATGAATTATAGCTAAAATCCAATTTTGTTTCCTATGATGCCAATCTGGTTGAATATCAAGTTTGTTTTCTTGCAAAGGGGCATTCATTGTAGTTGGACAGTGTGATGATAAAATCAAATTTGTGAGAAAGAACAAAGGATAGAATTGAAGACATAAAGCACGTCGACTCAATTGCAGATATCTCATCTATTTCACTGGGGTATTAATTGTAAACCCTTTGGGGTTGTTGTAAAGGTTTTTTTAGGGTTAATTTTAGTAACCCTAGAATGATTGGTTGCTTGTTTCATCTCGTAGTATAAAGATATTTTTCATGATCATTCTATGGGATTGGAAGTTTAGGTGTTAAAAAGATAGAAATTTTTGAAACCCTAGCTTTTCAATCAAGGATTGTAATTTTTGATATCATTTTATCAAACAATAGAGAAGAAATACAGGTTATCTTCATCTTTTAAGCTTGCTATTCTGGATACTATATGCATATGGTGAAAGGTTATACTTAATAAAAACCTCAGATCTTTGCTCTCCTTTGCTCTATTCTTTGAATCTTTAAATCTTTGCATAAATTTTATATGAATGTATTAGTGCTTTGAGTTCCAACCTAGGGTTAGATTAAATATTTCTCAAAGTGGGATATGCGTTCTTAGAGTTTATTTGAAGGATTCTTATAAGTAGGAAAGATTTGAGGCCCTTTGTGTTTATGTCTAAAGATCAATTTTAGACACCATTTGTATCCATTCTTTCCCTTGATATCTTGCCCAATAGATAAGGCACTAGCCTATATTCTCCTATCTTTGTGTTGAGAAGAGTGATTCAAATCTTATAATCCCAAATCATTCAAATCACTACTAGTCTTTACTTTTATTTACATTTATGTATTGTCCTACCCAGTGATGGAGAGTCAATGAACAATAGGTTCTTGTTTAGTACTTTCTCACTATATCCATCTATTGAAAGATCCAATAAAGAAATAAGGGGTAGAGTTAGAACTATCAGTCAGAGTTAATACTATTGGATTAGGTGCACCCACCTTAGTTTTGCAGAGCTAGAAGCAGAAGAGGGTACTCTTATCCCTATAGTTGATCCGGTTGCTTATTGATTGCCCATATTTGGAGCTAACCATTCCTTAACATCCATCATAAGCATATTGGTATCTCATGGAATGTAAAATCCTATCCAGGAACCAACAGCGCCCAAACAGTTACCATTACTATCTCTAATAATTCCACCACCCCTAGAAACACCCAAGTTGACTTTGGAGGCCCCATCAAAATTAGCTTTAACCCAGCCTATAGGAGGAGCAATCCAAATAGAGGAATCTCTAGGAGAGCTAGAGTAAGGATTAAGGTGAGGAAAATTCCAAGTAGACTAGTCCACATCAGGGAGGAAGTTCCTGAGCTTCCTCTTGCTGTTGATGATAGCATTGCTGAAATTTTCCTTAATAGCTCTAGAAAAGATGTTGTAGATTATTTTAGGTTTGGCTTGTTTCTCTCTGAAAATTCTATTATTTCTTTCCTTCGATATACATGAGCAAAGATGAGGCAAGATGAGATTCCAAAAACTTCTTGCAAGATCATTGTCAAAAGGGCATCTCCACTGAGTGATGAAGTCCTGCCAAGAGTTAGGAAAGAACCCACACAAGTTCCAATTTTGAAAAACCATGGACTAAATTCTCTGAGTAAAAGTACAATGAAGCATAAGGTGGTCATAAGATTAAGCTTGATCCTTGCAAAGAAAGCATCTATTAACATGACATAAACCTCTTTTAAGTAGATTATCAATTGTAAGGGGCTTATTCTGGATAAGGATCCAATAGAAGAAGTTAATCTTAGGAGTAATAAATTTATACCAGATAGCAACACAATGAGGCTTAACTTCCTTGGAGAAGAAAAAGGAACAAGCAGAGGCCACCGAGAATTCACCATTAGAAGAAGGGTTCCACACAATTTGTCAGGATGATTAACTTCCCTAAACCAGGATTGCAGCTCAATCATAAGAGGAGACAGACTTCTATCAAGGGTAGAAAGATCCTTCCAAGAGTTATTGTTACAATAATCAGAGAATTTGCATCCAATAGTATTTTTAGCTTGCATTATGATATCCTTCCACTCTTGTCTTTCAGATAGGGGCCGATCATGGATCCAAGGGTCATCCCCAAAGTCAATGTTGGTCCCTTCACCTAGTTTCCACCTTATCCCTTCTCTCAAGAAGTCAATGGAGGAGCAAAGGCTATTCCAAATATAAGAGCCATTCACTGTAGCATCATTGTTTAAAAGATCCTTCAAGCTGTTGGAATTAAAAAGATATTTTCTTTTAACTATGCCATTCCATTTCTTAGTATCCCTAAAGACTCTCCAAGCCTCCTTAGCAAAAAGGGCCTTATTGACAAGCTTGATAGGTCTTAGCCCCAAGCCCCCTTTAGTCTTAGGCTTACAAACCTTTTCCCATGCTATCAGAATAAGTCTTTTTTATCTTCAACACCAGTCCATAAGAATCTTTATTGGATAGTTTCAAGCACCATCACGAACTTGTGAGGAATCTTGAGAAGACTCATATTACTTTTTTCAAATGTTACTTTTTTCCATCTTTTGATATTGTCGACCACTTTCCTCAATTTATTAGTAACTTGAAACATAGTTGTCTCATTGATCCTTTTATGCCACCATTACATAACATTATAAAAATGTATAGGGTGGAATGTCCATATTCCTCAAATCTAAATAAAAAATTTCTCTTTCTAGAGAGTGAATTTTACATAAAACTAAATGGATAATGGGTTAAACCAATCATATATATAGTAGTCAAATAGAAACAATAGTGAAAAAATCATTAATTTAAGATAAGATCATGATCTAATCTTTACATAAATAAGATCATTTCAAGTTAGTATTTGGTCCAAGTGAAGGAAGCTCCATTCAAAATCATGAAGACCTTCACTATTGATAAAGCCCATTAGGTCCAATTTAGTATTAGTTTATATCTGATATCCACAAAAATTCTCATGTTCCAACAATGGTCTATTTAAATATCCTATCAAAATCCAATTATCTTTACAAAAATTTAATCTAAAAGAAGCCAAATTCTTTTACAACTTTCTTCTATCTCACTTGTTATTGGGAACATAGATATTAGACAGGATCTAGCAAAAATATTTCTTGCTATCTAGATCTTGTAGCTATCTAGTTAGTATCCTCCCAAGCTAAAATATCTGAGATAAAAATTTTCATTCCAAAAAGTATCAATACCACTGTAAGGTCCATCCAAGCTATTACTATGTACCCCACAAATTTTAATGACCTTGATTTTTTCCTCTCTCTTTAGACACTTTCAATTTCTTGATTCACCATAATGTCTTATTTATTGTCCCTAACAAAAATTTATAGAATTTCTTTCTTGTGAGAGCTATTTCGCCTTGTAATATTCAAAGACATGAATTTCCTTTTTTTGAAGGGGTGCTACTCAAGAAAATATTTATGATAATTCTCTAAACCTCATCAGTAATAATTTGAAGAAATTTCTATTCCCTATGCCATTTTGATATTTTTCTTCCAGCAATCTTTATCGCCCCACAATTTCCCTTGTACCTATTTGCGGTACAAACTCATCTCGAAGAAACCTTATTTGTTCTTGTTTTCCTTTTAACTATATTAAAATAAATTTCATCATCCATATCAATTTCTTTTTGACTCATATTCTCCTTACCATTGTCTATTCCCCTATCCATTGTGGCAATATTGAAGGTTCATCAATCCAAAGTCATCCTTTTGATATTTTGATCGAGGACAAAAAAAATATTTGGATCCAATGCCTCTTCCCCTATAGTCAAGTTCTGAAAAGTGGAATCTCCCACCTCAAGGGAATTTTAGTTAGCTATGGATGAAGAAGAAAGATGTAAACCCTCACCATTATTAGGATCTCCATCATTAGAAGATTGACATTTTCTCATCGAGTCAAATACTCTCTCTGCATAAAAAAAGTATGAATCTTGTTAGCACGAAAGATACATTCTTTAGTATCCTTATAGTCCCTAGTGTTTCCCACAATACTACCATTTCCATCACCTCTATCACCATTATGAGTCATTGTAGAATCTTGAAGAGTCACATTTAGAAGCACTCGAGGATTACTACTCCGTTCTTTGTGTTTTTACTTCCAAAAATTTTCTGTCTTCTCCACCTTTTTAAAAACTCTTAATGGACATTTCCTCACCTAGTACTCTAACATTTTTACAAAGAAACCATACAAAATTCCTACAACGATTCAAAATTAATGGACTAAATTCATGAGCCTAACTTGAAAACCATCTCAATAGAAGTGGGAAGATCAATAGATTGAACAATATCAACATAGATTCTAGTAAAAACCAACGTCTATCTATCTTTTGTCATTTTTTTAATGGATGGAATCTCCCAAAAAGAACTTGTGATTCCTCTAAAATGTCCTCTTTCTTTAACTATATAAGTAGGCTAGGGAGTCACACCCACACTGGAATTTCCAAAAAAATAGTATCTAAATCCAAATTAGGAGTTCATTTCTTTAGAGAATAAGAGGATTTACTGATAACCCAAGGCCCCCAAAATAACATAGTAGAGATGTCCTCTTTGTACGATTATAGAAAAGGAAAAAATTACTTACCACTCTAGAGTTTAAAATGTTATCCACCAGGATTAGAAAATTATTTTTTTCTAGGTTTAACCCTAAAGAGGGATGCCCCACTTTGGTTTACACTACCATCTGAGCTCACATTCCCCAATTTCAAACCATCCCACTAATGTCAATTATGTCCTCCTTGTTTTGAGTACGAAAGTCCATACTTAACCCTCTAGATTTTAAAATATTTCCATTATAAGCTAGGTGCAAAGGGTTCTTTTTGTGTGAAGATTGGTTATATCCCTTTAAAGCCTTGCTTGAGGTTAGCATACCCCCAAGATACAATTGTACCTCCCAATTGTTGTTAGTAGCTCCATCATTCTCATCTTCTTCATCTATAGAAAATTGACCTGTACCTACCCCACCGTGCTTAAAGTCCCCATTTTGACCATCATTCCACACCACCATCATGGATATATTACTTACAAACTATAATAGTTAATTTATTACGATTTAAAGTTTATTTATTATCTAACTTAGGATATCAATTATTACAGTTTTTATAGAAAAAGCACAATATCAATTATTAAAGTTAAAATTATATTAATTATGAGAAATTTACAAAATAAAAATATTTCCATATTGATTCTTGGCGAGCATTGCTTGACATTAAATCCTTCTCTATTCTGCTCTGAAGCTGCCCTCCCATTTTTTAATGGCGCAGATGGAATTATTAGAAGACCTGGATATGGTCAGTATGATAGCTTTCAACTACATACCAAATCACATTTTCTCTCTTTGTTTTTGAACTTGCTTTAAAATTAATGTGGAATAGGGAAATGGGAATTGGTGAATTGGCATAAGTTAATTCTAGTTTTGGTTCAAAATGAGCATTCATCTAATTCCTCTCAGAACCTGGAATTAGTTGAATGTTCATTTTTGACAAAAATTAGAATTAATTTATGCCAATTCACCAATTCCCTTTTTCCTATTCCAGATTAATTCCAGCAACCAAACAGACTTAGCTAATTACTCTTTCTATCCAGGATTTTGTCCAATTGGAGAGTTTTTGAATTTAACTGACAGGGTTTCAATCGTGAGCTTTTATGTGTGATCAGAGAAGGTTTTTCTGATGAAGCCATTAAGGATTTTGAGCAGATCCTAGATCATGTTGTTGCAGCAATGGCTGTCCACCGTTTTCTAAGGGTTTTAATAATAAGCTTTTACATGTGACCAGATATGGTCTTGTTTGTAATCACATTGATCAAGCGATTAAGGATTTTGAGCATATCCTAGGTCATAGATCATGTTGTTGCACCCCCATAGAAATGTCTCTCAACCGTTTTCTAGACATATATACACTCTCTGACAATGTTATTAAACCTCCTCTCCTCGTCACTTGTCTTAACCACTTCTAATATCTCAGGCCCTAGAAATCTGCTCTTTTTGGCCTCTCTGATTTTACACAGTCCTGCATTTTGTTAAAAAGTTCATTTCTATTCTGTTGAGTAGGTCTTGGCTCGTGAGCATTCGATCAAAACACGTTGTAACTACAGATCATTTTGCGGTGGTGGTTTTGTAAATTTCATTAATATTTTCGAAGTAGGCGGGTCCTTGGCTCTTGTTCCTGTGAATTCTCTGTATTATTCTGAGGCAAGTTTACTAAAACATTAAAAAACTATTTGTAAATCTATTTTATTAGTTTAGATATTAATTTTACATAAACTTTCAGACTGTTTTGAAAGCTAAGTGAAGTCAAGATTAACTTTATTGATTCAATCTAAATTATAATTTGATTCTCATATTTTGTTCCACATCTTCCTTAATAAGATTTCAATGGGAAGAATGAATCTATTTATTCTTAAATAAATTTTAAATTTCACTACATTCCATCATCCCATAGTCATTCTCAAAACCGAATCTTAATATTTCAGATGATTCATATTTGGAAAACTGTATCTTAATATTTCAGATGATTCATATTTGGAAAACTGTATCTTAATATTTCAGATGATTCATATTTGGAAAACTGAAGATACAGCATTGAAATTGTCATACATAAAAGCTATTCAACTGCTACATGATCTCAAAACGTATCCTTTTTCCCTAAAACAAAAGAAGGATCTAAGCGTAGCTTATTTTATAGCTACTACATTTCCATATTCAAAAAGGTCCTTCCTCAAAATCTGTTTGCGAAACCCTAATCAACAAAAAAGCAAAATAATTCTTCCAGGATTGTCAAACGCCGTCATTTATCTGGATGCAAAGGAAACAAGTTCAGTGTTCTGATTTCGGACGGATCTACAGATGAATTCCTGCGAGCCGCGCTACCCACATCCTCCTCCTGCATATTAATATATATTGCTCAGAAAGATGACATAATCTTATTCATAAAACACATTATGTGAAAGACAAGCCGAAATATTAAACGCGGTTTCATACCTGTACAGAGCTCTCACCAGATGGCCTCTTTGAACGGAATAAAGAAGTCCAGCTTCGGGGCCTAAATACGGAAGGCCATTTCGAGGCTGAAATATACATGTTTAGGTTAGATTGAAAAACAATGTAAACAACAAACTCGTAAGGATTTATCGAGCCACTCACATGATTCTGTGTTTTCTTTCATCCGTTTCTCTCTCGCAGCGGCATTCTGAAACCAGAAAAATACGTTCTTGCCTTCCACAGGACCATGGCGCTGCAGCTCTGCAGTAATTCGGTTTATATGGTCTATTTGTGGATTTCTGATTCCACTCGCGAAAAGGGAGTCCAATATTGTCTTTTGTATTTCAGTTGGCTTCCATCTACTGCAAACATTCCCACCGGCTCCATTTTCCACAACGCTGGAAGATCTGGTAAGCCTGGAATCTGAGGAAAAAAAAATAATACAATTATTCTAAAAGAAGAAAAAACAAGATCTTTTAATAATATGTGAACAATCTCATCCGTTTTATAAAATCAGAGAACGACCCAGTTCCTTTACCTGCGCCGTATCCGCCATCCATTTGGTTCTGCGACCCTAAACTTGAAATATCGTTAGTAACTGATGTTACTACCAAAACCCTAGAGACCTTACCCACCTGAAAATCTATGGTGATTTGAATCCTAATGGTTTCAAAGGAAAGTAGAGGGTTGGTATAAATAAGTAGAATGCAAGGGAGCTGTAGACTTCTCTTGGAGGGTTTCAAAATTTAGCGGGAGAGAAGAATTATACCAGGTGCAATGAATAACAGAATTTTTAATGAGTTACGAGGTATGTCATCGTGAGTAGGTAGGGTTCCATAAACTAGGTCATTTTAATGGTGAGCTCTTTTGAAAGTGCAGATTCGGAGATAAGTAAGTTCTAGAATTTCTTAGGTTGACATTTCGTTGTCATACAAGTATAAAAGTTATTTGGGTAATAGTGGAAGCAATGAATTCTCCACCGTCAATGAATAACAGAATTTTTAAGGAGTTACGAGGTATGTCATTGTGAATAGGTAGGGCACGATAAACTAGGCTTGTTTATCGGTGAGCTCTTTTCAGAGTGCAGATTCATAGATAAGTCGGTTTAAGAATTTCTTAGGTTGACATTTCGTTGTCATGCAAATTTGAATGCTTGTTAGCTCATGTTGTACACAAGGAAAGAGTTCTACACGTGTAATGAAAAAATGAAATTTTTAATGACTTATGAAGTATGTCAGAGTGAGTAGGTAGGACACAATAAATTAGGTTGATTTATTGGCCAGCTCTTTGAAAAGTGTAGACAAAGAGATAAGTAGGTTTACATTTTGTTGTCATACTAACTTGAGGATTTTATTAAGTTTGACAAAATAAAATCTTTCAATTTTAAGTTTTTGGGTGAGAAGTTTCAACCTATAATTGGTTGTCCATATCACACAACTAAAATGCTGCTTCAAGATTATTATATAGGTTAACTTGAGCTGGCCTAGTGGTGGAAAACTTGTACTCTTGAAGGAGAGGTTACAAGTTCAAATCCCAATAGTTACTGACAATAGACTTTCATAATCAATTAATTTTTTTTTTTGACAATGATATATAAATCTTTATTTAATTATTCGAGTTGTGAAAGGTGTCAATTAAGATTATAAAATTTGATTATTGGTTAATATAAATATAGATTTATTTAATAAAGTATATTATGGATTCATCAATAATATTTCAATAATTTTTAATTAAAGATTTTAAGTAGAATAAAATAAGTATATATTCTGTAAATACATCTATTTGAATAACTTGAAGGTCTATCGATCTTGTAGTATTTATTGATCCAAGTTGAATTTTCTTCTAATTAAACTTAGGAGTTAGTTATTATAAGAGAATTATATTTTCAGCTAAATTCAGTTGAATTATAATATACAAATCTTGTTGGTATAATTAAATATTACTAATTACATTTTACTTAAGTTTACTTACAATAATGCATTTGCATATTAGTTGGAGTTTTCATTTCATTTTAGCACATGATTAGGAGAAATTCCACTTTACATGGTGATAGTTGTCATCTCATACCTCTTTATGAGTGAGATCCACCTTCAGTGCTCTTACCACATTATCATCCTCTCATTGTCACACATGTTGCACATACGTTGATGTATAATGGAGGATGATCCACCTTCGGTGGACATGTGATTCCACCTAGTGTGGTTAATAGTTTATCATCTCCTTATCATGTAGTCTTATTACATTGCCTATATATTTATGCACTCCTACATTGTATGTAAGAAATCCATTATGCATTCTATTTGATCATTATTGAATCTATTCATTTGATCGTATCATCTTGACGCAGGACAGGTAAGGAGGATCCAATTAAGGATAGATCAAACAAGTAGACAACCACCCAGAATGGAATAACACAACAATATAATGATTGGACACAATTTTTATTAACATTCCTGGCTATAAGGCCTTCCGGGTTAGGGCCAAATACAATCAAAAGTATTTATGCAACCTCTCAGCTAGTCCAACTCTCAAAAAAATTAGCAACTGATGGAAACCCTAAGGAAGATGTGAACTTGAGCTCACAAGCCTCTAAGAAATCTCCTTGTCTCCAAACATGCAAACCACTAGCTCTGCTATTACAAATGATCGGATAACAATATGATCTTCAAGAGCTGGCAAGATCCAAGTCTAATGTCCTAACTTATTGACTTTCACTACCATCTGATGCCCTTAAACAACTACCCAAACACTCATGAAATAAATTTTCTCAACCAAAAGTCGGCTAGAAGAAACAATTAACTCCTAAGCCAAGTCAGCTTCTATTACAAACAAATATTAAATGCAACAACAGTCAGCTCTCAAATATCCTTACAAACATTTAATTCTCCATGTCGACCTCAACATCTACATAGGAGAATACAACAAAAGCTACCAACAATAAATGCACCAAGTCAGCCAACCAGATCTCCAAGAACTCCAGTCTGTAAACTAGAACTACCGAGGGCTAGAGAAATAGCTAAGTACCAGTGAAATAAGTGACCACACCATGCATCACCAAGAAACATAGGCATCACTAAGAAAGCACATCAACTGAGCACCACAGGCATCAATGAGTACAAGTTCCATTGAGCACAAGAGGTTTCGTGTTCCTTTAGCAACTGAACTCCCTTCAATAATGGAGACTATCGGTTAATGCTGCAACCGAGTAACACAGAACCAAAACATGCCACTACCATGTAGATTTATTGAGTACCTTAGAATGCCTCTACATCAGACACCCCATGTTTGAAAAGATGTTTTCATAGGCTGGAAGAACATCTTTCAGGATTCAACACGTAAACCTCTAACTAGTTCTTCACATACAAGTCCTTCAACTCTTCACCTTGCACACTCTTCCAATTCTTCTTTCTCTATCTTTTCAAGTCTTTCCTTGATAACAAACATGTCTATTCTCCATACTGATCCTCCATCCTCTTAGGATCTGACAACTCCACTTGGATACCAATACTTAGGCTTCTCCAACCAAGTGTTGTATCCAGCAAAGGCATCAAGAAAAAACATCATCTCATCCTTCTCATCAGTAAACACATTCTTCACATAATCATACATAGCTCTGCAATCATACTGCCAAGCTCTACCAAGAAATATATGATAACTATTCATCTCCACAATATCACACAACACTAGATCTTTATAGTGGCCAATCTAAAAAATCAACAAAGCACTGTTCCCTTACTTCTAGAGCATGAGTATCTTATAACCAGCCAATCCTATAAGGATAAGGATGTTCCATTCTCTTCAAACCATGTCCTCAGCAACAAGGTTATTCATACTACCACTATCAACAATAATGTTGAATCATAGAGTTTACCTCTCGACTTGAACCAATTTCTGAACAAGTTAATCCTCTAACAAGGTTCCTCCTTTGTACCGAGCAATGTTCACTGGACCAACAAGTTCTCAAATTCAAGTTCATTCTAAATATTCTCATTTACCACAACAATTTATCGGTCACCAAATTTCTTCTATGTACACTCAAAAGAACAATGTCCTTCTTCACAAAAATTATAACAAGTACCCATAAAGATAACTCTATCTGTCTTCTTTTTCAATTCAAATGGTTTCAGTTCATCTTCAACCATCAGTTTATCCTTCACTGAGTGATCAATCTTCTCCCAACAAGATCAACTTCGCTCAAAATCAACCTCTCACTCTAATACCACCTGACACTAGATAGGTAAGGAGGATCCACTTAAGGACAGTCCAAACAAGTAGCCAAACACCCACAGTGGAGTAACACAACAATATTATGATTCAACACAATTTTCATTAACATGCTCGGCTAGAAGGCCTTCCGAGTTAGGGCCAAATACAATCAAAACTATTTCTACAACCTCTCAGCTAGTCTATCTCTGAAACAAATTAGAAATTGATGGAAACCCTAGGGTAGATCTAAACATGAGCTCGCAAGCTTCCAAGCAATCTCCTTGTCTCCAAGAATGCAAACCACTAGCTCTGCTATTACAAACTATTAGATACCAATCTAATCTTCAAGATCTCACAAGATCCAAGTCTAATCTCCTAACTTACTAACTTGCACTACCATTTGATACCCTTAAAAAACTACCCAAACACTCCTTAAATACATTTCCTCAACCACAAGTCAACTGGAAGAAAAAATCAACTCCTAAGCTAAGTCAGCTTCTATTACAAACAAATATTAAATGCAACAACAATTAGCTCTCAAATAGCCTTACAAACATTTAATTCTCCATGTCGGCCTCAAGATCTACATAGGAGAATACAACAAAAGATACCAAAAATATATGCACCAAGTCGGCCAACTAAATCTCCAAGAACTCCACTGGGTAAGCTAGAACTACCGAGCACCAGGGAAAAAAATGAGTACCAGTAAAATAACTAACAATGCCAAACATCACCAAGAAACATAGGCACTGTCGAGCAAGCACATCAACCCAGCACCATAGGCATCACCGAGTACAGGTTCCATCGTGCACAAGAGGTTTCACCAAGTTCCTTCAGCGATTGAGCTCCCTTCAATAACTGAGACCATCGATTAAAGCTGCAAATGAGTAACATAGAACCAAAACATACCACCACCATGTAGATTTATCAAGTACCCTAGAATGCCCCTGCATCACATCTTGTCTCTCGTATGCTATCTCTTGAGCTTCTATATCTTGGTATTTTATTGTTTACCTCAAGAAAATTATTACATGGTATCAGAGCTATAGAATATCTCATTGCATAGCCTTTGGAGGACTCTTTGCTACAAGTTTTGAAGGGCCACAATTCAGACTTGGAGGAGTAGCAACTTGTGGGAGCATCTAGAGCAAGATCTGACCTTTTCATTACATTCGGGTGGTTGTTTCTTTAAATTTTGACTATAATTTTCCAAAAAGCCAAATTTGAGGCAAATTGTTTTTGCAAATCAGACTTGACCAGTCTGATCTGGGGTACAGTATAGATTTTCAAAAATGTTTTATAATTTTTTTTTAAAAAATGATTTATGCAAATTCTGCATTTTTTCAAAAAAAAAATTGGGGGTTTCGTTTCAGGGTTTCCCACCCCTAATGATTGTTAGAGCTTCATCTGCACACACTAGAGTAGGGCACACCAACTGAGGTATCAGATCTCAGACATTCCAACCTCAACAGAAGTCATAATTTGAATACCCAGTGAGCTTCTTTGTTGAAGACATTACAAACCTTTATATTTAGAAAGAATATTCTGCTTTCCCACTACCAATGTGGGTCTAATCAATCTAGCAAATTGTAAAACTTTTGGTCAATTCCCTCACCATATCATAGAGCTAAGGCCACATCACCTCAACCTAAGGCACTAGAAATTTGACAAAATGAACCGAGTGAATTGAATTGCCAACAGGAGCCCAATCCTTGCCGAGCTGAACCGCACAACCCAACCGATCAAATTGCACCCAAGATGAGATAGATTGAATGGGTGAGCTGACCCATGCTTCAAACTGAGTGGCACCATAATAACTCCTCGACCTAACTCTTTGCTTTAAGAGGTGCATGTTGGGGGTTTTAAACAAATAAAAATCCCAAGATAGGGTAGATTTTGGATTAATATCCCACATCCCCAGCACCCTCTACACAACCTAGCCCATCACCTCCACTAGTGTCATAGCCCGCTAGCTGATTTTAGCTAACTCTGATGCCCCATCAACCTTTCATCCATGTCAACAACACACAAAAGGAGGGACGCAATTAAAAATCAACATGTGGCAGAAAATGGTATTTTTATATTAAAAAAATACCATTTTAATAGAATTTTATGGTGTTAAATTTGATGGTCATCTGGACTTCACATGACATTTTTTTCCTTTTTCTTTGATACTCATGATAACATTCAAGACCAAGACTTGTTTAAACATTCAAGACCAAGATCGCCACTCCAAAAACCTTCAAGATACACAAGTGAAAGACGTAAGAAGATTGAGGGTGAAAAGAAAGCCTTCCTAGATGAATAGGATAAAAAGGAAGAGAAATTTAGACTCCTAGAGTCAGAAAGACAAGCCTTATTGGAAATAGAAAGGAGAGCCGAACAAGAAAAGAAAGATAGACTCTTGGCTTAGCAACTCAATGATCAATACAACAACATGTGTGTTGGTAGTGGAAACAACTCTCTTTCGTCCACTCCTCCTAAGACTCCACAAAGTAGAAGGTATTCAAGATCAGCTTCATGATCTCCTAGCCCTAGAGGAAGAAGGGCTTCACAACAAGAGCATTATAGGAGACAAACACCTCCTAGGAACTTAAAACAACCTTCTCAACATGCTCACCATGGTTCACAATATGGGGGAAGTTGATCAAGTCTTGACCTCAAATCCAAAGACTTCATGAAGATGCAACAAGAACCACTCTTCCAATAGTAGGTGGAGAGATACTTGGAGGAAAACAAAGACAAGTTCCTAGAGAGTTTAATCAACAAAGGTGCTAAATTCCCTTCAAATTTGATGTGGACAGAAAGATCAAGAAGCAAGGTCCATCCCAAGAAGAAGATATCAAGCAACTTAAGCATATGATGGAAAAGATGTTGGCACCCTAGAGCTCATTCAATCTTGATTTGATTTTTCCCAATCCTTTTGACAAGAGTGTGAGCATGAAAGACTTTCCTAGAAAAGTTGAGATCCCCCAATATGATAAGTATGATGCTAATGGAGATCCACATCATCATGTGCATCAGTTTTATATTATGAGTTTTGAGTTCATCCAGATGATTCATACCTTATGAGATTGTTCCCAAGGAGTCTTAAGGGTCAAGCAATGGAATGGTTTACCAACATAACTCCCCTCGTCAAGACTTTCAAAGAGCTTGTCCATATATTTGTCCAACACTTTACATACAACCTTTCAAGATCTGTCACCATGTTGGACTTATGCAACTTAAAGCAACATCAAGGGGAATCCTTTATCACTTTCTTGCAAAGGTGGAGACGACAATGCTCTTGCTACTCTAGGACCATTCCTAAAGATGAGAAGATTGACATCCTTATTAGCAACTTGGTTCTTGAGATGTGATATGAAGTTAGGAAGATGGTCTTTGATTCCTTTGACACCATGGTTGAAACCACATGTATGATTGAGGATGTCTTGAAAGATCAAGGAATTTTGGCCAACAACAAAAACAACAACAATGGTCAAAATAACAACAAATCTAATAAGGATAAAGGGAAAAAAATCACAATGGAATAGGAACAAACAAATGGTCAATGATGGAGTTGTGGACTCTTCTCAACCTAATGATCAAGTTGCTCTTCACTTGTCTAGTGTTGTTCAAGCTATGAAGCTCAATTCATCTAACCAACAAAAGTACAAGCCAAGATACCAAGATAAGCCTAAGAAAGAGAGGCGTTAGTTTTCAAAACTTGGTGATTCATATGAGGATGTCTTCAAAACACTCATTTCCAACAACCTTGCACATCTCAAGATCCCTCAAAGCATCATATACCTAATGTTAAGCCACATTGGTGGGATGAGAAAGCCTTCTAAAAATTTCATAATGGCATTGGACATAATATTGAAAACTATTGGAAACTTAAGCATATCATCCAAGATCTCATTGTAAATGGAAAACTTCAGATAGATGGGTTGAACACCAATGTTGATCATAAGGCTTTCAAAGAACCTTTTCCCAAGCATGAGAAGGGGGAAACCTCTAAACACTTACACAACTATGGAGAATGTTGTCAACATGCTTGAAGTTGTGGAAGAAAATGTCAACATGATGAGAAATAAAGATCCCTATGGTTATGATCTAGACATGGACTCTCCTCCTATCTTTGATGAAGAACCTGTTATGGTGCTAAGGGGTCCTAACTCTGGAATGTCATCCCAAGCTCTTAATGTTTTCATAGGAAGTCAAGGCCCCATTGTCATTAGAGGACCCAGTTCAAGTCAACCTAATAAACAAAAGAAAGTGGCATCCAAGAATGTCACCACAAAACTAGCAGTTAAACCTAAAATGAGTTATAATCTTGTTGATCAGTTGCAGAGAACCCCAGCTCAGATTTCAATCTATGAGCTCTTAGAGTTGTCCCTAAGACACAAACAATTTCTTGAGGATGCTTTGCATGCAACGAATGTTCCTAACAACTTAGACGTTGACCAATTCTAGAACATGGTTAACCATATTGCTAGCCCTCATTACCTTACTTTCTCAGAGGATGATGATAAAGCTTTCAGCCACCCACACAATCTTGCCCTTCATATTGAAGTCATGATTCACAAAACCCATGTTAGGTGTGTGTTAATAGATGGGCATGCTAAGCTTAATATTTGTTCATTAAATCTTTTAAAGATATTGGGTTATTCTGAGGAAGTCATATATACCAGAAAGAAGATCAATTTTTCTTTGACTTATTTAGATATGCCAGGGTTGGACACTAATCTTATTATGCATCACTTGTCCATAGATCTAGGTGTAAAACCACTCAAATATAAATTAAGAAAGATGCGTCCTCACATAGCTCTTTTAGTCAAAGCAGAATTAGAAAAACTCCTTGGTCTAGGATTCATAAGAGCTATCAACTACATTGAATGGATATCAAACATTGTACCAATTTCCAAACATGAAAAATCCATTCAAATTTGCATAGATTTTAGAGATGTCAATAGGGCATGCCCAAAGGATGATTTTCCACTTCCCAACATATATATGATAGTGGACATGACTGTGAGCTATGAGATTTATTCCTTGATGGATGGTTTTTCTGGATACAATCAAATTAAGATACCTCCTGAAGACCAAGAAAAGACTGCATTCACTTGTACATGGGGTACTTATTGTTGGAACGTTATGCATTTTGGATTAAAAAATGTAGGAGCCACCTATCAATGAGCTATGACAACCATTTTTCATGGCATGATGCATAAAAAGAAGGAAGATTATGTGGATAAAACCTTGGCCAATTCTAAGAAAAGACGAACACATTTAGATGATTTAGAAGTCATTCTAGATCAGATGGAACAATTTCAATTAAGGTTAAATCCTAAAAAGTGTTTATTTGGTGTCACCTCTGGAAAACTCCTAGGATTCATCATTTCAGCAAAAGGAATAGAGGTAGACCCTAAAAAAGTCCAAGCAATCATAGATATGCCACCTCCTAAAAACATTAGTCAAATGAGGAGTCTTCAAGGGTGTCTTCAATCCATAAGGAGGTTCATTTCACAATTGGCAGATAGAGCTCAACCTTTTCAAATGTGTTTGGAATGAGAATTGTCAAAAGAGCATAGATCAAATCAAGAAATACTTGGGAAATCCTCCCATTTTAATACCTCCTATCCCAGGGAAACCATTTATTTTATATATTTCAGCAACATAATCTTCCTTGGGGCCATTACTAGCTGAAATTTATGAACATGGGAAAGAAAGAGAAATATACTACATCATTTGTACTCTTGTTTCATATGAGGTTAACTACACCAACATTGAGAAATATTGCCTCACAGTTTTGTTTGCTTCCCAAAAGTTGCGGCATTATATGCTTGCACACACAATACACCTCATAGAAAAAATTGATCCACTCAAGTATTTACTTGGTAAGGCTGCCCTCATAGGTAGACTTGATAAATGGATGATGATCCTTTCTAAGTTTGACATAGAGTACATTGAATGTAAAGCCATAAAAGGACAAGCCATAGTAGATCAATTGGGTGATTTCCCAATCCAAGATATTTCACCTATTCAAGTTGACTTCCCAAATGAGCATCGCATATATCTGACTAAAAGAACATGGAAGATATTCTTTGATGGATCTTTTATGCAAACCGGCTTAGGAGCTAGTGTGTTGTTTGTTTCTCCTCATGGGTACACAATTCCTAAGTCTTACAAGTTATTGTTCCCATGTAGAAACAACATTGCTGAGTATGAAGCTTTAATAAATGGACTTAAAATGACCATAGAATGGAGAATCATAGAGCTACACATCCATTGGGATTCACAACTGATAATAAACCAAGTCAATGAACAATATCAAAAAAAAGATGAGAAATTGATACCTTACAAGAAAATAGTTGATTCCTTGAAATGATACTTCACATTTGTCACATTTCAGCAAATCCCTATAGTAGAAAACAAAGCAGCTGACGCTATGGCTACACTTGCTTCACTCCTTCAGTTAGAGAAACATGAATCAAGATTTGAATTCCTGGTGGAAGAGCTACATTACCCTATCTATGATTCCCATGAAATCCATGTTATCTATACCCTTGTCAGTCATGAGTCATCCTGTTATGGTGCCATTTACTCATACCTTCATGATGGCATTACTCCTAAAACCTTTAACTGATCTGAACTAGAAACCTTACTTGAAATGCCTCTCACGATACCCTTATCTTTGGTGATTTATATAGGAGGGATCTAGATGGAACACTTCTTAGATGCTTAGAAAAGAAAGAGTTTGACCAAGCATTAGTTGACATTCATGAGGGCATCTATGGGGGACATTCCAATGGTCTTGTCATGGCTTGAAGGTTTCTTAGGGTGGGGTACTATTGGCCTATGATGTGTCAGCCCATTTTCATGTCAATGCAGAAAATCCTTAGAAAATGGCTTGCCCCTACAAAAAAATTTCATGGCTCCTGGTCTTTTCCCCTGGTCCCTATAGTGTTTTCCCTAGTCTCTACAAATATTTTTCCATCTCCTTGGCTTGAAACCCTTGTTAAAAATTCAAAAATCTAGCCATCGGTATAAAAACCCCTAGGCTTAGCCTAACCCTATTCTAATTGCATGTTACTTTATTTAGGTCACTTAAGGGTCCTAATTTGCATGTGCTTAATTTTTTTTCCCCTTTGTCGCATGATCGTGTGAACCTTTTTTATGTTACGCAATCTTGTGACTAAAGGTTTTATACCCCCGGTGACCTTTAATATTTCCTAAGTCCTTAGCGGCTAATTATTCCCTAAGCCTAAGTCGCAGTGCTAATATTTTTCCTAAGTCTCAGTGATTAATTTTTCCTATGTTTCTAGCTTAATATCTTTCCCAACCTTTTTACACCATCTTGATCCAATGGTTGTCGCTAAAGCACAAAGGATTTGTCAGAGCCTTATGATGTTGCGACATCCATTGATTCTCTTTATGACATAGTGCTTCAAACAAGTGGGTCAGGTGACACATATGCACAAATGGCAAGCTCTGATTAGTCCATGGGTGAGTGACTAGATATCCTATCTGTGTGGCCTACAGTAAAGCCTTTCCAATCTATGGTCGGTGCATGATCTTAAGGAATATTCTTCCCCTTTGAGATCATGCACCATCCATTGATTTAGAATCTTTCCTAGATGTGTCAGTGGGACCTAGTGGCTTGCATGTCTGTAGTGGGACCTAACATCTACAGATGATCTATGGTTAGTGTAAGTTATCATGGAAGTTGTCAGAGCCATGAGATCTTACGCCAATTGTCGATTCTACTTTTCTGCAGGTGACTAAAAAGTGGGTCCAACATGCTAATTCATTGTCAACGTGCTCTATTTCATTGGTCCAAGTGTGTTGAGGTGGATTTGTTTATGGGGCCATAGTTTTCAAAGGAAGTAAGTGCCTGCGGGTCTAAGAAGATTTTTTGGTTGTTGTTATACCACTGAGGTAAGATTCTCAACTTTTAGCATCGCGATATAACAACAACCATCAATTTTACTTAAAGCAATGTAAAGCATGCATGCCTGGGAAAAGTAAACAGTTCTAACAGTGGGGTTTTAAAGTTGATCAAGGTTTGACTATTGACCATTGATTCATTGTTGGCACCATGAGGTGACCATTAAAATTCAAATTTGAATTTCTTGAGACATTTCTAGCGAGAGAAAGGACTAGTTTTAATTGCTTTTGAGGCCAGATTTGATCTATTTGGTGGCACCAATGGTTGCAGTGTGGTCTAGAGAGTTTCATGACTGATTGCAGTGAGTTTTGTGTCGTAAAGGTATGGGTAAACTTTCTCGAGGCATGTTGTAGGTGGCTAGGGTTTGGTCTTTGTTAGAGATGTCCATGACTGGTACATGAAGGATGATTCATAGATTGACTTTGGCATTTTAAATTTTGTTTCTTGCAGCAAGAAATTGATTGAATTTGTATTTGCACTTAACCCTAATTATGAAACCAATGCATTCATACATCGGATTTGATCTGATTTTCTAGGGTTTCTTGGGTTTCCTACATTCTTTATTTCTTATTCTACCTGGTTGTTGCAGAGCTAGTTTTGCCCTGAATGATTTGTAGCTTGTTGCAATCCTTGTTTGTATAAAAGGATTTTCAAGATCATTTAGAAGGGATCTAAAAAATTTGGAAGTTTTCTAGTTTTCAGTTCCATGAAGGGTCCTTTTCTTGTAGATATTTTCCTTCTTCTCTACATATAGAGTGTTCCATCTTTCCTCTCTGGTTTTGGAGAATATAATACAAATTGTGATAGTTTGTCTTATGTATGAGATTCAATATGTTTCTACTATTATCAGATTGTCTCCATCTTGGGTTTTAGACTTATTGATTATGGCATCAAGGGTGTTGTGATCTTTCTATGTGCATTTCATATGTGTCTACAATAGAGTTGTTTTCATAGAAACAACTAGGTCTAGGGCTGGTTCTCAAGTGTGTATGAACTGGGATATCAAGGGTATCTCATGTTTGTCTTCCAGTGGATACTGGTCAATGTATTGCTTGTTTATAGGTCTCTTCTAGGGGGAGGGTTAAAATCCTTTGAATACATGATAGCACATTTTGGGTACACAAATGGATTGTTGAAGTATGACCTGATTAATGGTGTATGTTTGATGTAAGGCATCAGCATATTATAATGTATTGTTTTCTTGTTTCATAGCTCTTCATTGCAGTGAGGTATTTAACTCTGCTGCCCATTGGATAAGGCACGGGTCTATGAGAGACTAAGGGTATCTCAGGGGTCCTTTCAACCCAACATCAATCTTGCAAATCAAGTACCTTTCTGTTTCATGTTGGTGATAATAGCAGTAGGAGGTCCATTCTAGTCTTCAGATTCATTCTATGAAAGTAGGGCTATTGCATGTGAATTGGCTTCATTGGGGTACAAGTTACCTAAAGGGGTTTGAAGATTATTCCACAATAATCTATTTGTAGGCCTATTGTTTATCTTAAGGTGTCTTGAGTTTGCAAATAAGGCAATACCCTCTTGAGTGATGTGGAGCTCAAAGAAGAAGGTGGATGTTCTCTATCCTCATCAATTAGACTATTTTCTTGTCAAGCTTGAGTGCCTACCTTGAGAATCAAGCCCATCTATTGATTCAAGTTTGGTCCTGCAAGGAAAATCTTCAACATGATGCAAGTTGATGTAGTAGTTTTTGAAAAGTCATGTGAAAAGTCTCAAAAACATGGTAACCTAATACATGCTCTAGGCAAGGAGCTCATTCCTTCTATATCTCATTGGCCATTTCAATGCTAGGCCTTTGATCTTGTTGGGTAGATTCATCCCAACTCATTAGGTGGACACAAGTTTATTATCATTGCTATTGATTACTTCACTAAATGGGTAGAATTTGTCCCACTTTCTATTGCCTTGGGCAAGACAGTCTCTCTATTCATTCTAAATCATATCATCTATCGATATGGAGTGCCTTCTGAGATTATCAGTAACAATGGAGGTAAGTTCAAAAATAATGACCTTAAGCAATTCTATAAGAAATTCAAGATTAAACAACATTGGCCCTCCATTTACTTCCCACAAGGGAATGGTCAAGCAGAGGCATAAAATAAGACCATTCATAAAATCCTACATAGAATAGTTCATAAGAATGGTAGAGATTGGCATTTACAAACAAATCTAGCTTTGTGGGTTTATAGAATGAGTATTCATACTCCTACTAGGGCTACTCCTTTTTCCCTTACATATGGTTTTGAAGCACTATTAGCTTGAGAGGTTGAGATTACTTCACTTATAGTTTCCCTGAAAGGTCTAGTTACATATGAAGACTACCGTGCCATGAGACTTCAAGAGTTAGAACCTCTAGATGAGAAACAACAAGCATCATTTGACCATATGATGGTTTTCCAAAAGCGTATGTTCAAAGCCTTCAACAAAAAGGTTCACCCTAGAGAATTCCAAGTGGGAGATCTTGTCCTATGTGAAAATCCTAAGAATCAACAACATAGAGATCAAAAGGACAAATTTGAACCTAATTGGCTTGGACCTTACGTCAGTACAGTAGCTTTTGGGATGTGTTCTTATTTATTATCTACTGAAGAGGGAGAATAGCTCTTTGATCCTATCAATGTCTTGCACCTAAAGAAGTTTTATCCATGATGTCCATTCTGTCTGGGGACATCCTTTGAACATACTTATTGATCCTGAAAAAATCTAAAAAAATGATATATTGTCAATAAATTTTAAAAATTAAAAAATGTCCTAAAAAAATGATCATCTTAGTGAAAACCTAGCAATAGGCACTGTGTTGTATCTCAAAAAAATTATATATTCCAAAAATATAAAAAAAAATAAAAATTAAAAAATTAAAAAAAAAAAAAGAAAAAGTGCCTTGGTGAAAATCTGGGAAAGGGTGCCTTGGTAGAAAAAATACAAAAAAATTATAAGAAGTCCTGAAAAAAAGAAAAGAAAAGAAAAGAAAACTTTTCCATAAAATCCAAGTGGTGAAAACCTGGAAATGGATGCTACTTGAGGCTTTGCACCCCTTTTTCTTAGCATGTGTCTTTAACACTCAACCTTTCTCCATCATGCCTTTTCCTTATTGCCTTGGTTTGGAATTGGTCTTTGTCTTTGTCTACGGGGCATAATTGTGTTTTCTTTGGTCTCTTGGATGCATTAGTCTTTAGGAGACCTCACAAATGGTGTTTTTCAACACCACCCCAGTTGTATTTTTCAACACAACTCCTAGCATCGAGTGTTTTTAAACACTTATCAGTTTGGTCTTACCTAGTTTTGTCATGTGATCTTACCTTCTTGCAAGCATTCGATCCTTATCCTTGGAACTTAGTATCAGTTAACACACTTAAATTTTGAAATACAACACTTAATGCTTGAGCTATGTCATGATCTTTTCTTTGTGTGCTGACTGTTATTGATTTTTGTTGAGTGTCCTTGTCTAATAAGTCTCTTTGGGATGCATAGCTAGAGGAGTTTGGGCATGGAGCATGTTTTTATTTTCTTTCTTCTTGTGGATGTGGTCTTGAAACTCTTGAGTGTCTCTTTTTGCTCGCTTGAAACACTTAGGATATTTGAGGCATCATCCTTAACAATTTTTGCACAACTATTCTTGTGCTCATCTTGGCATCTTTTCCTTGATGAGAGCATGTTTTTGCTACATTAAATTGGGTAAGCTAACATCAAAGTCATCTTGACCATTATGTCTTTGATTCTTATGTTAGAATCTTTCCACATTCCAATCTGATATAAATCACATTCATATCTTCATAGTTACACTGTGACTAGTGATGGTTGTGTGAATTTTTTATGTTTGTTAATAATGGCCCAATGATTAAAATAAGTTCCTTCACATTCTCTAATGAATGATGAACACATTTGCATTTTCATGTCACTTGCATTGTTAGACTTCACGTTAATTTGCATCTATAGGCTACATTAGGAGTTTTAGAGGGTTTTCCTTCATCTTTCTTTTGGACTTTTAATCAACTATGGTCACATTTTGATCTTCATTTCCTATCTTAAACAATTGATTGATTTTGAGGCATTCTCTTTTTGGAGGCAAATTCTCTTTCTTCTCTTTATTTCTTTTCACCTCTTCGAAACTTCTATCTTCCTTTCTCTTTCACCCCACTTTTTTTCTTCTACTTCAACCTTGGGGCATAATCTTTCATGCTTGATGATCTACCTTGGTTCTGTGATCCTTATATCTTTCATCTTACATCAAGAACCTTATCTTCAGTTTGATTTGATCAAATTTCCTTTCATAGATTAATCTTGCATAAACATTTCCTTTCATAGATTAGTTTTCTTTCATGCATTGTTATCATATAGAATAGCTTTCATTTTCATTTGCATGCATACTTGATGATCATGGAGACTAGCATTCTTTCTTTTCCTCTTTGAATCTCTCATTTTATGGTGTACTTGCATGGGCACAAACTAGGTCTAATCTAAGGGCCTCCATCAAAAACCCTTGCACTCCATCAATAGAGAGCTATAAGTTGCCATTTGAGACCTCATTATTGAGTAATCTTAGATATAATGCCTCATAGAAGTGCGACAACATTTTAGCACACACCACCAAGCCATCAAATTTTATCTCGTGCCTGTGTTATCATTTTTTGATGTTTAATTTGAAAATTGTTTGGCCATCATACTTGGGAAATTTTCAACTATTTTGATGACCATTTGATCATCAAATTTAACATAGTGGTTTTCTGACATCATCAAGTTTCAAAAATTTGCAGCCCTCACCATTTGTAGTTTTTATTTTGTCGTCTGATTTTGGGAGGCCATAACTTGGTCATGCAAACACCAAATTTAGTGCAATTTATTTTTTGGCTAGAATTTCATAAAATTTTTAGTGTTGGTGTTATTTTCAAGATTTGGTGCATGTATTTGATAGAAATTATAGATTTTAGTGACTGTACAAGTTTGACCCTTGTTTTTGCAACTTCAAAGGCTCTTTTTAGGCTCATATAGACACATTTTTAGGTGCCATTTTTTTTTAAAGTGTATAATTTTTTGAGTACTTTCCAAATTTTCTATCAGATTATAGCCTTATTTTGGGAAAAAAATATCACTTTCAGAAATATGTCCTTTTTGGCCTTATATGATCATTGTAATGCTTTGATTTTGATTTGATTTTGAGCAATATTGATTTGAGACTACTTTGGGCTCATTGAGGTGATTGTAAACAATAAAATTAGAAGTCCACTTTGGCCCATTTTGGCAAGTGGCAATTGTACACACACTACAAATAAAGTGCCAAAAGCATAATTTTTATAGGGGGTCTTTGATTGAGTGAATTTAGGGGAGTGTCTTGTGTTCTTGTGTCTCTGTCTCTCATTATCTTTCAGTTTTGATTCATGGATTCACATTAAAGTCCATTATTAACTTCACACAACTATGCTACATGGAAAGATAAAGTATGGAGTAAACTAATGGAAAGCGGATAAAATCTTTATGTAAATGGTAAAATTAAAGAACCTACTAGTCCTAATGTGGATGATAATGCAAAGCATGATTGGGAAATCAAAGGCAATATGGCTTTATGAATTATAAGGTTTTGGGTTCATGAAGATCTCTTCTTCCATATTTCTATCTTTAAGGATTCCAAGGGTGCTTTGGACAAACTTGAAGACTTGTATGGTAAGGTGGATGAGGAAAATGCATTGAAAATTGAAGATGATCTACTTGTCTTGGATCCTAGGAAGTTTGACACAATTCAAGACTATGTCAACAAAGCCAATGAGTTGAGAACACTACTTAAGGATTGTGGTAATCACATGGATGATGAGATTGATTCATCACATCTTGAAAAGGCTATGTTCAAAATATGAAACTTTTGTATCAAGTTAAAATACTTACAAGTTGACCATGGGAAGTGCCTTCACTAAGGCTTCATTTGATGCATTTGTAGAAATGTTGATGTTGGAACACTCAAAGTTGATGGATATGTGAATTTTTAAGTCTTCAAAGTCTATGGCATTGGTGGCTAATAATGAGAACCAAAGAAGTCAAGGTGGAAAAAGTTTCAATAGTTCAACAAGAAGAAGTGGAAGCCAAAATCACAATTAGAGGCACAAAAATCTTCCTCCTCATCATAAGGTGATTCTTCTTCCAATAAGAAGGGAAAAAACAACAACAATGATAAACTATTTTGTGCACATTGCAAGAAACCAAATCATGATGAGGATCATTGCAAGCCTAAGAGAATTTGTGAGTTGGAAAACTTACTCAAGAAGAACAAAGCCAATGTGGAAAATGCTTCCACGGATTCATCTCCATCCACTTCAAATGAAAAAGGAAAAGAATTTATGGAAAGTTCAAGTTCTTCAAAGGATTGGATTCTTGACTCAGGTGTGACACATCATATGGGTACTTCAAAGGGGCAATTTTCTTCATTGGAGCCATCTAAGGTAGCTCACATTTTTGTAGGGAATGATACACAAGTGGAAGTTCAAGGGAAAGGACTAGTTGAGATGGAAATTGGAGATTTCAAGCATTTTCTCTATGTTCCTAACCTTAGCAACTATCTCCTTTCAATTCACCAAATCACTAAATATGGAGGTGGAAATCAAGTTGAGTTCCTTCCCAATTTAGTCATGGTGTCAAATCTCAAGGATGATTCATTAGTTAAAGTGGGGAGAGATAATCATGAGACAAGGATCTATTATTTCCCCCACTTTGTGCCTAAGTATTCTTCACATGTCTTGATGACACATACTCCATCATAAAGTAAATTATGGCATGAGCGGTTTGGACATCTTGATTTCTGCTATATTCAAAAACTTAGCTTAAAGAATATTGTCAAAGGTCTACCAACAATAAACTTTTCCAAGGGTGAATGTTCAACTTGTTCAATAGATATGCATCTTGAGGAGAATTTTGGAAAAGGAAATTATTGGAGAACATTAGTTGTTCTTGAGTTGGTTCATATTATTCTAGTAGGACCCTTTCTAGTGATATCACTCAAAAAGGGTTGTTATTTCCTTAATTTCATTGATGACTTTTCCTGCTACACATGGGTCTACTTTATTGGTCATAAGAATGAAGTTTTTGATAATTTTCTAACCTTCAAGAATCATGTTGAGAAACAATCAAGTAAATTCATCAAGGTTCTACAAGTAGAAAATGAAAGAGGATATGTGAAGTCAAGACTTAGAGACTTTTATGAACTTGAGGGTATTGATCTTTAGAATCCAATTGCATTTGGTCCTCAACAGATAAGAGTTGTAGAAATAATGATTAGAAATCTTAAGGAAATGGAAATTTTCATTATTGAATCCAAATATCTTGATCCATCACTTGGTGTATAAGCTATAAGTTTTTCCAATCACATCCTTAATAGATCTCCTCATAGTACATTATATGGAATGACTCCTTTTGAGGCATGGTGTAGAAGAAAACTAGTTGTGAAACACTTCAGAGCATTTGGTTGGCCAGCATGGGAAAACATATATTTACATAAATTCAAGGCACCACTACCAAGGCCTTGGACATTTATTGGATATGAAGAAAGTATTAAGGCATATAGACTTATGGATCCCAAGGCTCATGAGATTTTCATAGAGATGAATGCTCATTTTGAGGAAAGTTCACCTAGCTTATCCTCTACTCCTCTCCATACTTAAGACATTGTGGAAACTGAGAGTGATTGTAGTGGTAGTGATATAGATGGTTCATCTACCTCAACACCTATACTCAGGATTACACCTTTTCTTGGTAAACTTAAGGTTGAGGATACTCCTTCATCATCATATTCCATTAGACCTCGTTGGATTAAACAGACTCTTGATTCATTATGTTCACTTGTGAGGGATCCTTCATACAGTAGTAGGACAAGGTCATAGCATCAAAAAATTCCACATGTATACATTTCTATAGTGATAGGTCCATATGATTTAGCATAGTAGGGTACACCTTGTCTTCTAGTTATAGCATCAGGGGATGACTACTTGACAAACATTCTAGGTTAGTTTTTGGAGTACTACATTATAGATATGGGAGACATCAATGATGATAAATATATTCTCTTTGATGGGGAACATTTTTTGTGAGGGAACACTCTGACCCTCATGTGATATATCTACATGATCAGTCTTTAGAGGTTGATGTGATTGTGGATCCTTATGTACAATAGTTGCAAGAGGTCTCTTTATCACTAGAGAAGAGACTTGGTTCTTTGGGACATGTTCTAAATCCATCCTTGTTTATTCCTGACTTGTTCTTTTCTACATTTTTGGAAGGGGCAGCCTTCAACATCAACATAGGGACAGTTGAGAAATTTTTAGAGACATCATTCATCTTGAGGTTTCTTCTTACATATTGGAGAGACATCTCATCTAAACCTATGGCATTGTTTCTTCCTAAGGGGTGGAGAATTGTTCGACATTCATTGACCAACTTCTACATCCATCCTAGAGTAGCTATCATTTATGGGCATTCAACATTCGGGGAGGCTTCCATGTCTCTCTTCATCTACAACTTCTCTCTTATGGGGGGACTGTTTCCTCATATGGAGTTTTTTCCTTCTCATACTTGTATATTGTATATACATGATGTATGTCGTAATGGGGGGGTCTTGATTACTTAATCCATCCATGCATCTTCTTTTCATCTCTCTTTTTGGGGGAGGGTTTCTCCCAAGAGGTTTTCCTTCTTGCTCCACTTTCTGAGAGATTGTATTTCTCTTGCATTTTGGACTTGGGTACCTAACATGGCCTAGTAGTTGGGCTCCATCATGTAATTTCATCTAGAATTGTAAGCTTAAGTGCATTCCCCTAAACTATACTTAAGGGGGGTAATTGGTGTAATAAAATATTACTAATTATACTTTACTTAAGATTACTTAGGATAATGCATTTGCATATTAGTTGTCTTTGAGACACCTAGGATTTTGCATTTCATTTTAGCATATGGTTAGGATAAATTCTATTTTACATGGTGATAGTTTTCATCCCATACCTCTTTGTGTGTGAGATCCACCTTTAGTGCTCTTATCACACTATCATGCTCCCATTGTTTCACATGCTTTGATCTACAATAAAGGATGATCATGTTAAAATCCTCAATGGATTAAGTATTGTCATTAGTATTCATTTGTATAGTCAGTAAAAAATGCAAGATGGTTCAATCGGTTATCAATACATAGTCATCACAGAGAAAAGAGGTCATTGAGTATAACTATTATTGAGTACATGGGATTACCGAGTACCAATAAACATTGAGACCAAGAGACAACATTTACTGAGCAAATTAGAGTTTTCTTAAAATTTTGGAATGACACATAGTGCAAGGTGAGAAAATTTTTCCCGAGCAAGAAAATGGTTTACCAAGATTGAGGTGAATAATTATTGCAGATGTAATCATTTAATGAATGATGATTCCTATGTAATGATGATCTAGGTTAATCATATGAACCATTGATATTAGGTTTTCTAAGATAATGTAAAACCCTAATTAGGTCAAATCAGTTTGATATAAGTATTGTTAACATGTTATTTTGACATGTATTATCAAGGAGTAGCCGCACTCAAGGACATCTGAAGATCAGACAGAGTTTTGACAAAAGGTTTCGACAGAAGCATTCAATTTAGCATAACATATATAAGGCTACCATGCAGTTCAGAATGACATACTCATCACAATTGTATGCACCCTAAAATGCTCACCTAGACTTTGGGACCCCATTTGAATCAATTTATCATTTCCTAAATCAATGCTTCACAATATTTTCAATTTAAATCAATTTCCTTCATCAAATCGTAATTAATTCAATTCTTTTAATATTTCCTAAGGTTTGATCATTTTATCCTAAGTTTTATTTAATTAAGAGAATGTACTCCCTTTTAATTAAATAAAAAAAAATTAGTTAAATAATAAAATCACTTTATCCTAAGCCACATTTAATTAAAAGAACAAATCTCTTTTAAATAAATAATTTTATTTTTTTAAATTAAATAATGGAAACCACTTTGCTAAAAATAGTAGATAAATAATAAAATAAAAAGAAAAAGAAAAATACTTTTTGTCTAGTCATTGAATGCAAACTTTTCAATATGTGTGGAATCTCCTTTTTCCTCTTAATCTCTTCCATGCATCTTTTTGCCTCTTAACCATGTCCATTGATTTTGCCTCTTGAGAATCTTGAGCACATGGATCAACCAACATTTAATCTCCACCTTTGATCATTTCTTTTTGCCTCTTAATCTTGACCATCCATTAATTTCTAAATCCTTTATAAGGAGCCCTCTCCTTCTCATTTATGCATGGATATTTTTAATATCCAAGATTATATGTTATTGTTATGTTGCAGGTTTGGAGAAAAATTTTGGAAGAGAGTTTGAACACTTGAGCTTGAATATTGCAACTTCTCTTTTCTTGTCTTCTTCTCTCATGTCTCCATGGAAATCCATTTAGATTACTCTTGCACTTGCATATTAGATTAGATTCATATTTCCTTTTATAGAATAATCTTGCATAAGCATTTCCTTCATAGATTAGTTTGCTTTCATGCATTGTTATCATATAGAATAACTTTCATTTTCATTTGCATGCATACTTGATGATGATGGAGACTAGAATTCTTATTTTTCCTCTTTTAATCTCTCATTTTATGGTGTACTTTCATGGGAACAAACTAGGTCTAAACTAAGGACCTCCATTATAAACCCTTGCACTCCATGAATAGAGATCTATGAGTCGCTATTTTAGACCACATTATTGAGAAATCTTGGATATAATGACTCATAGAAGTGTGTCAACATTTTAGCACACATTTTTGGCACCCACCATGGGGAAACCCACCATTACATGTTGGTTTTGGTTAATTTTAGAGCTCACCCCCTTGTGCAGATTTGCTTGGAGACTAAAACTCTAGATTTTCAAAGATTTGATCATATCTGCCAAACGGCTTGGAGTTTTGGTTTGAAGTTTGTTTTGGTAAGAAGGGTCTCTAGGTGACAAATGAAGAGATTTTTAAAAAAAAATTTACATTTTTGGGAAGGTCTATTTTTTAGCAGGGGCCTTTGTTTTCCATTTCTATTTTTGTGGTCGAAATCATATCAAAAAAATTAGATCTTGTTAACTAGGTTAAATGCAAAAAAAATCAAATTTTGTGATGAGTATGGACATATTTTTCACATGGTTAAATGCATGATATGAGTTGTCATTTGGATTATTGGCTGGTTATTATTTCTCCTAACAATTGATTTTCAGATCTAGACCTAGGGTTTCCATAAGTTGAATATATGTTGCATATCTTATTTTCTTATCTTTCTTGTTGGAGAGTTTGTGGCTTGCTTGCACAGAAAAGCTCAACAAAAATAAAAATAAGATAAAATCTACTAAGCACATTCCTTTGGACTTGAGGTATTTTGTTGCATCTCCATAACATTTGGATTTTGGGAATAAAATGAATCTCTCATGTGTTTGGCTTGAGTGTTTATTTCTTTCATAGATCACACTTCAATTTTTCTATAAAGGAGACAATGAATCTAGATTTTTTTTCTTGCATATATGTCTCACATAATAATTAGGCCCTATGAACACTATTTGTGGTGTTCTTGAGAGAGTTCTTCATTTACTTGTCTTACATGTGAAGCTCTTCTTGACGATAGAACCCCTTGTAGGTAGGGAAGGAATTTATTATTATCTCAGAGTCTTACATGGTTTAGTCCTGAACTTTGATCGATATATTCTTTCTTGGACCCACTTGGAGAGATCGGTAAACATTTTTGTTGACATACAAACTGTGGTGAGGTGATTTCAATTTTAGTGTGTCAATGAATTTTCTTTCTATGTTTGGGTGAGGTGACAAGGCTAGAGGATTATGCTTTGTTCCCCTTTGGGCACATCAAAAACTCAAATCCCTAAATTTGAGCTAAGTCCCCATGTGGTCCTTTTTGTGAGTCTTCCATATTAGAGAGGGCTAAATGTAGTGGACATTCCCTTTATTGGGTCAATCATGTGGATGGAACCTCAAGTGGTAATAGCCATTTTCATCATGGTAGTAACAACTGCTATATAAATGTCCTTGTGGAGGAAATATCTACAGGTGTAGTTTCTTGTTGGGCTGTCAGATCTTCTTAGCATTTTCAATTGATTAAATTTTTAGAATATGTCCAAACCTTGGTGCACCTAGATTGTAGTTCATCCTCTTGAAATTGTAAAATTTGAAGAGTTGACGATTACTACAAACCCTAGTGCAACCATCTTTTTCTTTGCTAGGACTATGTCCATGACTGAAAAATATTTTGAGAACATACACAAGTAGAATCTTTAGGGAGTAGAATACTATGTCACTATTATTGTTCATGCACAAGGTTGCTTTGTCCCTTGCTCATTGTTTGAAGACAATTGTTTTCTATAACTCCCTGATTGTTGTCTTGCATGCCTAATCAATGATAAAAATATGTTGATTCATCTCATTGATCAATTAAAATGAACAAAAACTAAGTTCCTAAGTTTACAACTCACTTGATTTTCTATCCTCTCATTTCTTGTCTTCTTGAGTCAACCCGAGTCAGATCAAGTCACTTACCTCATTGTTAGAACCTTGTTTGCACCATGAGTTCCTATGTTTTGACCTCTTGTACTAGTAATATTTGATTTCAGAAGTGACCTTTCTTGGACTCGGTGAGCTAGAAACCATCCTTGTTGAATAGATAAACCTTTGGATTCTTTGATAACAAACTTGGAGAGTTTTAGTAATCTCTTGTCCATTCACTTCCATCCAAATTCAAATTCAATCAGTATAACTTGGGTAAATCATCCTCCTGATCTATATGTGTTAGCGTATTCACCTATTCATTGGGAACCTTTGTGGTAGTGTTGGTTTATGCCTCTTGCAAAATTTCTATCTTATCATCTCTCTTTTTGGACAAGCGCATGCTTTTACTATCCTAGTTTGGTACCAATGTTTCTTAGGGTCATCATATCACCTAGTACCTTTTCTTTCATGTCAGTTACAACAAGATATCCAATAAATCAAGGAAAGAGAGCTCAAGTAGTCTTTAACCAATTATCCTGAGTTCAAACTCACCAAAAATGTAAGGAAAAAGAACCCGTATTTCATCAATCACCTAGGAACAACTCAGAATTTTGGTTTGATCCCAAGAGTAATCTTAGTGATTTGAGTACACCCTTAGCATCTTCTAGCTCAGACATGGATACGAGTTACACAATGACTTGAGGAGAGAGGGAAGAAATGGATAAAAGCCTTGAAAACATATTTGAAAGGCATAGAGATACCATTCTATTTGGCAATTCCTCTCATGAAAATAGACCAGTCTCACCTTTTATCTCAACTATATATTTGGATACTGATGCAGGAGCATCCTGGGTGTAAGAGCAATCTTGTATCACCCAAAAATATTTATGTTTTTGTATTTAATAAGGGCTATCTTGTGCAAAGATTTTATTTATGGAAACTTACTATTTTTAGTAAGTTGGTCATATGATCTCATAATGTTCTAATTTTACATGTGGAGGTTCATCTCAATCATATCAGCCTGCTAGTAAATTTTCATGGCTAGATCAGGTCTAGTTTTGAAGATATTAAAGATTTTCGGTATTGGCAGCAGGGTACAGAAACTTTGAACTCAGTTTTGAAGACTTTAGAGGCCCCGGATGAGGTTGAAAATTTGGGCGACAGGTGCTTGCCCTAGTCAAGCCTACAGAGCACTTCATGGCCTTTCTGAAATGGGGTTATAATAGTCAATCAGGTCAACTGGTGATGACTTATGGTTTCTGAAAGTTAGGTCACCTGAAATGGTGGAAACTAATTTTCCTTCAAAATTTTTGTTTGGGTTTCAAAATTTATTTTGAGCCAACTTTGATGTAATAAATTGAAAAATAAAATAATTCTAAGTTTGGTCAGCCCTAAGGGCTAAATTTCTAGAACCTTCTTGGGCGGTGGAAAATGCCTATATAAAGAAGGCCCGTAGTGTTGTCTAGGATAGTTTTTGGGTAGTAGATCTAAGAATTGATTTGAGGCCTTGTCCTACAAAATATTGTAAGGGAATGCCCATGTGGCTTTGCATATTGTAATTCTGAAAGTTTGTAATTCCACATTTGTGGAGATAATAGGAAGCCAATTTTATGTTCTTGCATATTATTGTTGTTTCTCTATTTCTATTATGTGTTTGTGGCATTAAGGGGAGCACCCTTCATCCTGTGCTATTAGAGCCAGGTTTTCTTGAGTGTGTAAACAAATCACCAACTATGAGGCAATTTGCACCAAGACTATGGTTAGGGTTTCAGCGGGTATCGAGAAAATGCCTCCATGAAGGGAACATGGTGGAAGAGCTGGTGTTGTAAAACCTGAGGTTAGAGTGCTCTAGAGACAAGTGAGAGTATTGCAAGAGGAGATTCGTAGAGGAATGAATCTTAATGTCAAAGACAGAAGTGAGGATGAAGCTGAAGAAGAAGATCAAGGAGAAGTTGAAGTTGTGAACTAGGAGGAAGAATCACTTTTTCAAGCTATTTTCAAGATTAGAAAAAGACCTAAGATTGAGGTTCTTTCATTTTGAGGAAATATTAACCTAGAGGAGTTGATCGACTAGATCAATGAATGTGAAGAATATTTTGAGTATAAAGATATTGAGGATCCTGATAGGGTCAAATTCACGAAGGCTAGACTGAAAGGTCATGCGAAGATTTGGTGGCAAGAGATTCAATTGGAGTGAAATAGAAGAGGGAAAGATAAAATTACAAGATGGGATCAAATGGTGGATAAATTGAAGTGACAGTTCATTCCTATTGATTATGAGCTTGACCTACTAAAGAAGATGCAAAGTTTGATGCAGGAAGGAAGATTTGTTCAGGAGTATATAGAGGAGTTCTATCGAATCCTCATCAGAACAGGCAATGCAGAAGCTAACAAGGAGAAAGTTTCCCATTACCTTAATGGGTTAAGGCTGAGCATTCAAGAGGAGTTGAATCTGGTTCGAATGAACAGTATTCAAGAGGCATACCAATTTGCCCTAAAAGTAGAGTAAAAGTTGAACAAGAAGTTTGAGAGCAGACAAATTTGAGGAGGTCATGGTAGACGATCTGGTGGACAGTCATATGGAGGCTAAAATGAGGATCCAAAAGAGAAGGATGAGGCTAGTAGTAGTCAAAATTAGAGAGGAAACAATTCCAATCATTTCCAAGATTAGAACAATAAAGATTAGAGAGGAAGAGGAAGAGGACAAGGCTCAGGAAGAGGAGGCTTCTGTGGAACATGTTTTCATTGTGAATAAGAAGGTCATAGGGCATTTGAATGTCATCAATGCCAAGGAAGGATAGGAGGAATGAAGGCTAGGCTAGAGTGGCACATGTAGATGAAGATGCTAGATCCTTGAATTTTGAAGATGTTGAAAGAGGAGAAATGTTGATTAACAAAAGAGTCCTGCTGAGTGGTGAGAATGAACTTGAACAAAGGAGGAGCTTGTTTTGCACTAGATGCAAGTGTGAGGGTAAATGTTGTGATGTGATTATTGATAGTGGAAGCACTGATAATTTGGTGTTCAAAGAGATGGTGACAAAGTTGAAGCTCAATAGACAAAAACAACCATGTATCCATATCAGATTGCCTAGGTGGAAGATGACCACAAGGTCATGGTCAGTGAATAGTGCCTGGTAAAGTTCAAGATCAGTGGGTACCAAGATGAGCTACTATGTGATATCATATCTATGGATGCATATCATATGTTGTTGGGTAGACCATGGTAGTTTGATAGATGTGCTATACACAATGGTCATGCGCATACCTATTCCCTGACAAAGGATGGAGTGCGACATAAGATAAAGCCATTGAAGGAGACCAAAGAAAAGGTATGTGGTAATGCAAGAATACCTTTTTTTTATGGAAGGAAATTCCTAGATGGTATGAGGCATGAGCATGTGTGTTTTGCTTTAATTCTAAAAGCTACTAAAGAGGAAGAAGAGGATGTATCTATAGAGGTTGCAAATTTGTTGAATGAGTTTCAAGATATTCTATCTAATAATGTACCTGATTGATTACCACTGGTAAGGAAGATCAGTCATCAAATGGATTTGATTCCAGGAGCTAGTTTGACAAACAAGGCAGCACACAAAATGACACCAGCCAAAAGTGAAGAGTTGAACAGACAAGTACATGAGTTGTTACAGAAGGGACTGATTCAAGAGAGCTTGAGTTCATGTGTTGTACCAGCGGTATTATCACCAAAGAAGAATGGATAGTGGAGGATGTGTAGAGATTCTAGAGAAATAAATAAGATCACAATCAAGTACAGGTTTCCATTACCATGAATGGATGCTATTATGGACTATTTGAGTGGAGCTGTGTATTTCAAAAAGATAGATCTGAAGAGTGGATATCACCATATTCAGATCAAAGAAGGAGATGAATGGAAGACTACCTTCAAGACAAAGGAAAGACTGTATAAGTGGTTAGTCATTCCTTTTGGGCTAACCAATGTACCGAGCACTTTCATGCGGCTCATGAATGAGGTTCTGAAACAATTTTTGGGTAAGTTTGTCATTGTGTACCTAGATGATATATTGATCTTTAGTAAGACATTGGAAGAGCATATGATACATATTTGTATGTTGTTTTAGAAGTTAAGAAATGAGAAATTATTGATTAATTTGAAGAAGTGCAGTTTTGTGAAGAAAGAATTAGTGTATTTGGGATTTGTAGTTTTAGCAGAAGGTCTAAAAATGAACCCAGAGAAGGTATAGGCTATCCTTGAATGGACTACTCCAAGGAATGCTACCGAGGTAAGGTCTTTTCATGGTTTGGCTAGCTTTTACAAAAATTTTATTAGAAATTTTAGCATTATTTGTGGACCCTTGACTGAAACAATGAGAGGGGATAGAAAAGAGTTCCAGTGGACTAATGGGGTAAACAAGAGTTTTAAACTATTGAAACAAAAGGTTATAGAACAACTTGTTTTAGCACTTCCAGATTTTAATAAGGTGTTTCAAGTAGATTGTGATGCTAGTGGTACTATAATAGGAGCTGTTATGAGCCAAGAAGATAAACCTATTGCTTATTTCAATGAGAAGTTAAATGATGCCAAGAGAAAATATTATGTTTATGATAAAAAAATTTATGCTATAGTTTAAGCATTGAAGAAGTGGAGACACTATCTGCTTCCTAAGGACTTTGTTTTGTATACTGATCATCGAGCTTTGCAATATTTGAATAGTCAAGGAAAGTTGAACCAAAGGCATTTGAAATGGGTTGAGTTTTTATAGAATTATACATTTTTTTTGAAACATAGGAGTGGAAAGTCCAACAAGGTTGTAGATGCACTTAGCAGAAGGAAACTATTGTTCACAAAGATGCAGATTGAGGTGGTTGGGTTCAAGGAACTCAAGAATTTGTATCCAGAGGATCCTAATTTCAGTGAAGCTTGGAAATCTTGTAAAGAACCTGTTACTTTAGACAAAATAAAGTGGTTGGATTTTATCATTCCAGATGATATGCTATTCAAAGGGAGTTATTTGTGCATTCCAAGAAGTTCTATGAGGGAGATTCTCATCAAGGAGAAGCATAGCGGAGGATTGGCTAGACATTTTGGTCGAAATATAACCCTTGCTTTGGTTAGTGAAAATTATTATTGGCCACAATTGTAGCAAGATGTTAAGAAGTTTGTAGAGAGTATGTTAGATGGTGAAAGGAGTGAAGAAGAATATATGGTTGTATCAGCCATTACCTATACCAAAGAAGCCTTGGGAGGATATCAGTATGGGCTTTGTTCTTGGTTTACCAAGGACACAATGGGTACATGATTCAATTTTTGTGGTAGTTGATAGATTTTTAAAGATGGCACATTTTATTCCCTACAAGAAGACTAATGATGTTGTTCATGTAGAAAAATTATTTTTAAGAGAAGTAGTGAGACTACATGGTTCGTCAAAAAGTATAGTTTTAGATAGGGACACTAAGTTTGTTTGATATTTCTGGTTTACATTATCGAAGAAGCTGAAGATAGATTTGAAGTTTAGTTCATCACATCATCCACAGACTGATGGATAGATAGAGGTGGTGAAAAGGAGTTTGGGAAATTTGCTGAGATGTTTGGTTGGAGATAAGCAAATAGGATGGGATTTGATTTTACCACAGGTAGAATTTGAATACAATAATTCTATCAATAGGAACACTGGTAAATCACCATTCCAGATTGTATATGGGAGTAGTCCCAAAATTGCATCTGAGTTGAGAAAGATAGATAAAGGAGAAATAAGTAGTGTTGAAGCTGAAGATTTTGCAGAACATTTGAAGAACATCCATGAGGAGGTGAGAAAGCATATTACCAAGATGAATGCATAGTATAAGGCTAAGGAAGATGAGAAAAGGAGGCATAAGGAATTTTAGGTTGGAGATGAAGTCGTGGTTCATTTGCGGAAGGAGCGATTTCTAGTTGGTACATATAACAAGTTGAAAATGAAAAAGTTTAGGCCATGTAAGATACTGAAGAAGCATGATTGAGGAAATGCATATGAGGTAGGACTATCTAGTGAGCTGAATATTTCACCAGTGTTTGACATTTTAGATTTGATAGAGTATCATGAAGGAGGTGTCAAAGATGAGGTTACAGCGGCACAGTGGAGTATTCTAGCAACCAGTTCATATATCAAGGAGATTGAAAACATAAAGGATACTCATGTTGGCAGAAGCACAAGGAATAGGACATATAAAGAGTATTAGGTCAAATGGAAAGGATGACCTATTGAAGATTCATCATGGCTAACAAAGGAGGAGGTTAACCATCTTGGTTTTCCTCTGCACACTTGAGTCATGATAGGGTCACTTCTCAAATTACCCTAGGTGTCTGATGCAGGATCATCCTGGGTGTAAGAGCAATCTTGCATCACCCAAAAATATTTATTTTTTTGTATTCAATAAGGGTTATCTTGTGCAAAGATGTTATTTATGGAAACTTTCTATTTTTAGTAAGTTGGTCATATGATCTCATAATGTTCTAATTTTACATGTGGAGGTTCATCTCAGTCATATTAGCCTACCAGTAAAGTTTCATGGCTAGATCAGGTCTATTTTTGAAGATATTGAAGATTTTTGATATTGGTAGTAGGGTACAGAAACTTTGAACTCAGTTTTGAGGGCTTTAGAGGCCTTGGATGAGGTCAAAAATTTGGGTAATAGGTGCTTGCACAAGTCAAGCCTGTAGAGCACTTCGTGACCTTTCCAAAATGGGGTTATAGTAGTGAATCAGGTCAACTGGTGATGACTTATAGTCTCCGGAAGTCAGGTCACCTGAAATGGTGGAAAATAATTTTCCTTCAAAATTTCCATTCAGGTTTCAAAAGTTATTTTGAGCTGACTTTGATGTAATAAATTGAAAAATAAAATAATTCTAAGTTTGGTCAGCCCTAAGGGTTAAATTTCTAAAACCTTCTCAGGTGGTGGAAAATGCCTATATAAAGAAGGCCCGTAGTGTTGTCTAGGACAATTTTTGGGTAGTAGATATAGGTATTGATTTGAGGCTTTGTCCTACAAAATATTGTAAGGGAATGGCCATGTGGCTTTGCATATTGTAATTCTGAAATTTTGTAATTCCACATTTGTGGAGATAATAAGAAGCCAATTTTAAGTTCTTGCATATTGTTGTTATTTCTCTATTTCTATTATGTGTTTGTGGTATTAAGGGGAGCACCCTTCATCAAGTGGTATCAGAGCCAGGTTTTCCTGAGTGTGTAAACAAATCACCAACTATGAGGCATTTTGCACCAGGACTGTGGTTAGGGTTTCAGTGCGCATCATGAAAATGCCTCCATGAAGGGAATGTGGTAGAAGAGCTAGTGTTGTAACAACTGAGGTTAGAGCACTCTAGAGACAAGTGCAAGCATTGCAAGATGAGATTCATAGAGGAATGAATCTTAATGTCAAAGACAAAAGAGAGGATGAAGCCAAAGAAGAAGATCAAGAAGGAGAAGTTGAAGTGGTGAACTAGGAGGAAGAAAGACTTTTTCAGGCCATTTCCAAGATCGGAAAAAAACCAAAGATTGAGGTTCCTACATTTTCAATAAATCTTAACCCAGAGGAGTTGATCGACTGGATCAATGAATGTGAGGAATATTTTGAGTATGAAGATATTGAGGATCCTGATAGGGTCAAATTCATGAAGGCTAGACTGAAAGGTCATGCAAAGATCTGGTGGCAAGAGATTCAATTGAAGTGAAATAGAAGAGGGAAAGATAAAATCACAAGATGGGATCGAATGGTGGATAAATTGAAGTGACAGTTCATTCCTGTTGATTATGAGCTTGACCTACTGAAGAAGATGCAAAGTTTTAAGTAGGTAGGAAGATTTATTCAGGAGTATACAGAGCATTTCTATCAAATCCTCATCAAAATAGGCTATGCAAAAGCTGACAAGGAGAAATTTGCCTGTTACCTTAATGGTTTAAGGTCGAGCATTGAGGAGGATCCAAATCTAGTTCAAATGAATAGTATTGAAGAGGCATACAAGTTTGCCCTAAAAGTAGAGGAAAAGTTGAACAAGAAGTTCGAGAGCAGACAAATTGGAAGAGGTCATAGTGGATGATCTGGTGGATGGTCATATGGAGGCTGAAATGAGGATCTGAAAAAGAAAGATGAGGCCGGTAGTAGTCAAAATCAGAGAGGAAATAATTCCAATCATTTCCAAGATCAGAGACAAAGATGAAGTGGATAAGGTTCATAAAGAGGAGGCTTATGTGGAACATGTTTTCACTGTGGAGAAGAAGGTCATAGCACATTTGAATGTCTTCACCACCAAGGAAGGATGGATAGTAGGAATGAAGGTCAGGCCAGAGTGGCACATGTAGATGAAGATGCCAAATCTTTGAATTCTAAAGATGTTGAAAGAGGAGAAATGCTGATTAATAGAAGAGTCCTGCTGAGTGGTGAGAATGAACCTGAACAAAGGGGAGCTTATTTTTCACTAGATGCAAGTGTGAGGGTAAATGTTGTGATGTGATTATTGATAGCGGAAGCATTGACAATTTGGTTTCCAAAGAGATGGTGACAAAGTTGAATCTCAAGAGTCAGAAACACCCACATCCATATCGGATTGCTTGGGTGTAGGATGACCACAAGGTCATGGTCAGTGAACAATTCTTGGTAAAGTTCAAGATCAGCGGGTACCAAGATGAGGTACTATGTGATATCATATCTACGGATGCATGTCATATGTTGTTGGGTAGACAGTGGCAGTTTGAGAGATGTGTTGTACATGATGGTCATGTGAATACCTATTCCCTAATAATGTACCTGATCAATTACTACTGGTAAGGAAGATTAGTCATCAGATGGATTTGATTCTAGGAGCCAATTTTCCAAACAAGGTAGCACACTGAATGACACCAGCAAAAAGTGAAGAGTTGAATAGACAAGTACATGAGTTGTTATAGAAGGGATTGATTTGGGAGAGCTTGAGTCCATGTGTTGTACCAGTGTTATTAGCACCAAAGAAGAATGGAGAGTGGAGGATGTGTAGAGATTCTAGAGCAATAAATAAGATCCCAATCAAGTAGAGGTTTCCATTGCCACGAATGGATGCTATTATCGATTGTTTGAGTGGAGCTATGTATTTCTCAAAGATAGATCTGAAGAGTGGATATCACCAGATTCAGATCAGAGAAGGAGATGAATGGAAGACTACCTTCAAGACAAAGGAAGGACTGTATGAGTGGTTAGTCATGTCTTTTTGGCAAACCAATGCACTGAGCACTTTCATGCGGCTTATGAACAAGGTTCTGAAAGAATTTTTGGGTAAGTTTGTCATTGTGTACCTATATGATATTTTGATATTTAGTAAGACATTGGAAGAGCATATGATGTATATTCGTATGGTGTTTGGGAAGTTAAGAGATGAGAAATTGTTGATTAATTTAAAGAATTTTGAAGAAAGAGTTAGTGTATTTGGGATTTCTACTTTCAGTAGAAGGTCTAAAAATGGACCCAAAGAAAGTACAAGCTATCCTTGAATGGCCTACTCCAAGGAATGCTACTGAGGTAAGGTCTTTTCATAGTTTCACTAGCTTTTACAAAAAGTTTATCTGAAATTTTATTGGTATTTGTGGACCCTTGACTGAAATAATGAGAGGGGATAGAAAAGAGTTCAAGTGGACTAATGGGGCAGATAAGAGTTTTAAACTATTCAAACAAAAGGTTATAGAACAACCTATTTTAGCACTTCTAGATTTTAATAAGGTGTTTCAAGTAGATTGTGATGCTAGTGGTACTACAATAGGAGATTTTATGAGCCAAGAAGGTAAACCTATTGCTTATTTCAGTGAGAAGTTAAATGATGCCAAGAGAAAATATTATGTTAATGATCAGGAATTTTATGCTATAGTTTAGGCATTGAAGAAGTGGAGACACTATCTACTTCCTAAGGACTTTTTTTTGTATACTGATCATCAAGCTTTGCAATATTTGAATAGTTAAGGAAAGTTGAATCAAAGGCATTTGAAATGGGTTGAGTTTTTATAGACTTATACATTTATTTTGAAACATAGGAGTGGAAAGTCTAATAGGGTTGCAAATGCACTTAGTAGAAGGCAACGATTTCTGATAGAGATGCAGATTGAGGTGGTTGGGTTCAAGGAACTCAAGAATTTGTATCTAGAGGATCTTAATTTTGGTGAAGCTTGGAAAGCTTGTAAAGAACCTATTACTCTAGAGAGAATGAAGTGGTTGGATTTCATCATTCAGGATAATATGCTATTCAGAGGGAGTCAGTTGTGCATTCCAAGAAGTTCTATGAGCAAGAATCTCATCAAGGAGAAGCATAGCGGAGGATTGGCTAGACATTTTGGTTAAGATAAAACCCTTGCTTTGGTTAGTGAAAATTATTATTGGCTGTAGTTGTAGCAAGATGTCAAGAAGTTTGTATAGAGTTGTAGAGTATGTCAGATGGAAAAAGAAGTGAAGCAGAATAAAGGGTTGTATTAGCCATTACCTATACCAGAGAAGCTTGGGAGGATATTAGTATGGGCTTTGTTCTAGGTTTACCAAGGACACAGTGGGGACATGATTCAATTTTTGTGGCAGTTCATAGATTTTCAAAGATGGTACATTTTATTCCCTACAAGAAGACTAATGATGTTGTTCATGTTGCAGAATTGTTTTTCAGAGAAGTAGTGTGACTATATGGTTTGCCAAAAAGTATAGTTTCAGATAGGGACACTAAGTTTGTTGGATATTTTTGGTGTACATTTTGGAAGAAGTTGAAGATAGATTTGAAGTTCAGTTCATCACATCATCCACAAATTGATGGACAAATAGAGGTGGTGAATAGGAGTTTGGAAAATTTTGTGAGATGTTTGGTTGGAGATAAGCCAATAGGATGGGATTTGATTTTACCACTGGCAGAATTTGCATACAATAATTCTATCAACAGGAGGATTGGTAATTCACCATTCTAGATTGTATATGGGAGTAGTCCCAGAAATGCATCTGAGTTGAGAAAGATAGATAAAGGAGAAATAAGTAGGGCTGAAGCTGAGGATTTTGCAAAACATTTGAAGAACATCCACGAGGAGGTGAGGAAGCATATTACCAAGATGAATGCATAGTATAAGGCTAAGGTAGATGAGAAAAGTAGACATAAGGAATTTCAGGTTGGAGATGAAGTCACGGCTCATTTGTGGAAGGAGTGATTTCTGGTTGATACATATAACAAGTTGAAAATGAAGAAGTTTGGGCCATGTAAGATACTGAAGAAGCATGATTTAGGAAATGCATATGAGGTAGAACTACCTACTGAACTAAATATTTCACCAGTGTTTAACATTTTAGATTTGACAGAGCATCATGAAGGAGGTGTTGAAGATGAGGTTACAGCAGCATAGTGGATTATTCCAACAACTAGTTCAGATATCAAGGAGATTGAAGACATATTGGATAGTCATGTTGGTAGAAGCACAAGGAATAGGACATATGAAGAGTATTTGGTCAAATGGAAAGTACAATGTGTTGAAGATTCATCATGGCTAACAAAGGAGGAGGTTAACCATATTGGTTTCCTTTGCACACTTGAGTCATGATAGGGTCACTTCTCAAATTACCCTGGGTGTCTGATGCATGAGCATCCTAGGTGTAAGAGCAATCTTGCATCACCCAAAAATATTTATGTTTTTGTATTCAATAAGGGTTATCTTGTGTAGAGATGTTATTTATGGAAACTCGCTATTTTTAGTAAGTTGGTCATATGATCTTAGAATGTTCTAATTTTACATGTGGAGGTTCATCTCAGTCATATCAGCCTGCTAGTAAGGTTTCATGGTTAGATCAATTCTAGTTTTGAAGATATTGAAGATTTTCGGTATTGGCAGCAGGGTACAGAAACTTTGAACTCAGTTTTGAAGGCTTTAGAGGCCTTGAATGAAGTCAAAAATTTGGGTGACAAGTGCTTGTGCTAGTCAAGCCTGTAGAGCGCTTCGTGGCCTTTTCAAAATGGGGTTATAATAGTCAATTGGGTCAACTGGTGAGACTTATGGTCTCCAGAAGTCGGGTCACCTAAAATAGTGGAATATAATTTTCCTTCAAAAATTTTGTTCAGGTTTCAAAATTTATTTTGAGCCAACTTTGATGTAATAAATTAAAAAATAAAATAATTCTAAGTTTGGTCGGCCCTAAGGGATAAATTTTTGGAACCTTCTCGGGCGGTGGAAAATGCTTATATAAAGAAGGCCCATAGTGTTGTCTAGGATTGTTTTTGGGTAGTAGATCTGGGTATTGATTTGAGGCTGTCCTATAGAATATTGTAAGGGAATGCCCATGTGGCTTTGCATATTGTAATTTTGAAAGTTTGTAATTCCACATTTGTGGAGATAATAAGAAGCCAATTTTATGTTCTTGTATATTGTTGTTGTTTCTCTATTTCTATTATGTGTTTTTGGTATTAAGGGGAGCACCCTTCATTAGATACACACCAAAAAGGATGAAAGGGATAAGAGGTGAGCCTATCAAGAAGAAAAATCACAACATGAAATCCAAGATGATGAACCCTATGACACTCATGTGAATGCAGCATATACCAATGAATTGTTTAGACATTCAATACCAAGTTCACTGCTCAAAGAACCTTCAAGATACACAAGTGAAAGACTTAAGAGAAGTGAGCATGAAAAGAAAGCCTTCCTAGATGAACAAGCTGAAAAGGAAGAGAAACTTAGAATCCTAGAGTCGGAGAGACAAGCCTTGTTGGAGATAGAAAGGAGAACCTCACAAGAAGAGCAAGATAGACTTTGGGCTTAGCAACTTAATGACCAATTCAACATCATGTGTGTTGGTGGTGGAAACAACTCTCCTCCATCCACTCCTTCCAAAACTCCACAAAGTGGAAGATGTTCAAGAATACCTTCACGATCTCCTAGTCCTAGAGGAAGAAGGGATTCCCAACATGATCATTATAGGAGATGAACACCTCCTAAGAACTCAATACAACCTTCACAATGTGCTCACCATGGTTCACAATATCAGGGTAGTAGTTCAAGTTTTGACCTCACCTCCCAAGACTTCATAGAGATACAACAAGAACCACTCTTCCAATAGTATGGGGAGAGATACTTGGATAAAAACAAAGACAAGTTCTTAGAGAGTTTAATCAAAAAAGGTGCCAAAGTCCCCTATAAATTTGATGTGGATAAGAAGATCAAGAAGAAAGGTCCATCCCAGGAAAAAGAAATCAACCAACTTAAGAGTATGGTGAAAAAGATGTTAGGACCCAAGAGTTCATTCTCACTTGACTCAATTTGTCCTAATCCTTTTGACAAGAGTGTGAACATGAAAGACTTTCCTAGAAAGGTTGAGATCAATTATGGTGGTAATGGAGATCCACATGATCCCGTACATCAATTATATATTATGAGTTTTGAGTTCCATAAAGATGACTCCTACCGCATGAGATTGTTCCCAAGGATTCTTTAGGGTCAAGCGATGGAATGGTTCACCAACATAACTCTTCCCATCAAGACTTTCAAAGAGCTCATCCATAGATTTGTCCAACACTTTCCATACAACCTTTCAAGATCTATCACCATGTTGGACTTATGTAACTTAAATAAAAATCAAGGGGAATCCTTTGTCACTTTCTTGGAAAGTTGGAGATGACAATTCTCTTGCTACTCTAGGAACATTCCTAAAAATGAGATGATTGACATCCTTGTTAGCAACTTGGTTCCCAAAATGTGATATGAAGTTAGCAAGATGGTTTTTTATTCCTTTGACACCATGGTTGAAACCACATGTAGGATTGAGGAGGTTTTGAGAGAAACAACAAAAACAACAACAACAATAACAACAATAACAACAATGGTCAAAATAACAACTCTAACAAGGATAAAGGAAGCAACTCACATTGGAATAAGAACAAATAAGTGGTAAATGATGGAGTTGTGGACTCCTCCCAACCTAAAGATCAAGTTTCTCTCCACTTTTCTAGTGCTATTTAAGCCATGAAACTCAATGCATCTCATCAACAAGAGAGCAAGCCAAGATACCAAGATAAGCCTAAGGAAGAGAGACGTCAGTTTTTAAAACTTGGTGATTCATATGAGGATGTCTTGAAAACACTCATTGCCAACAGCCTTGTGCATCCTCAAGATCCCACAAAGAATTCTATACCTGATGTTAAGCCAGATTGGTGGGATGAGAAAGCCTTTTACAAATTTTACAATGGCATTGGACATGATACTGAAAACTGTTGGAAACTCAAACATATCATCCAAGATCTCATTGAGAGTGGAAAACTTAAGGTGGATGGATTGAACACCAACACTAATCATAAGGAATTCAAAGAACCTTTTCCCAAGTATGAGAAGGGGGAAACCTATAAACCTAAGAATGGAAAGGATGAGGTCAATTACACTTACATAGCTATGGAGAATTTTGTTAACATGATTGAATTTGTAGAAGAAAATGTCAACATGATGAGGAATAAAGATACCTATGATTATGATCTAGACATGGTCTCTCCAACTATCTTTGATGAAGAACCCATCCTGGTGCTAAGGGGTCCTAACTCTTGAGTGTCATCTCAAACTCTCAATTTTGTCAGATGAATTCAAGGTCCCCTTGTCATTAGAGGACCCAGTTCAAGTTAAAAAAGTAAACCAATGCAAGTTGCATCCAAGAATGTCACCTCAAAACTAGCAGTTAATTAGTTGCAAAGAACCCCAACTCAGATTTTGATCTTTGTGCTCTTAGAGTTGTCCCTGAGACACAAGCAAGTCCTTGAGGATCTTTGCATGCAATGAACATCCCTAACAACTTAGACATTGACCAATTCCAGAACATGGTTAACCATATTGCCAGCCCTCATTACCATACTTTTTTGGAGGATGATGATAAATCTTTGAACCATCCACACAATCTCGCCCTTCATATTGAAGTCATGATCCACAAAGCCCATGTTCGGTGCATGTTTATAGATGGGGGTATTGGGATTAATATTTGTTACTTGAGTCTTTTAAAAACATTCAGTTATTCTGAACAAGTCATAGATACTAGAAAGAAGATCAGTATCAAAGCCTATGATGAGGCAGAAAGAATTTCCAAGGGGTTGGCCTTCCTTCCTATTAACATTGGCCCTATTGAGAAGGATATTTTATTTCAAATTATTGATTTTGGTCCCCTTGCATACAATATCTTACTTGGTAGACCATAGATTCATGATATGCAAGAAGTGTCATCTACCTATCATTAGTTTGTTAAGCTCCCCTACAATGGAGTAGAGATTTGTATACTTGGGGATAGCACTTTATCTATCAACTCAGTTTCATTGAGTGCTCATGTTCCCCTCAATAGAGAAGCAGAAGACTTAAATGTGACCTTAGCTAAATGTAAAGAAAAGTTCAAGTCAGTAGACCTTGGCATGGGGGGGTATCAACTCAACTCCCTCATGATGCTACTAGTTTCATCTAGGTCTTATGGAAGTCCTTTACAATAAATGAGACCTTCCTCTTTAGTTATGACTTTATTTCACACATTTGTAGAGTCCTTGGTGCCTATTCAAGATGAAAAAGAAGAGGTAGCTATTAAAGACTAGATTTATAAAGAAGAGAAATGCATGCACAATGAGAACTTCTCTCCCTCTCCTAAGGCTTATGGAAGAGGGCATACTTTTTTTCAAATAGATGGGCTATCCTAGACATGGCCCTCTTAGTCATAGCTTGGATGGTAGAGTTGAACCTCTTGATCATGCTCTTTTTGGATGCAAGTCTAAGAAGATGGTTGGCCTAGGATTTGTGAATCATAACAAGAACACTGCTCCTATTCTTGATGAGGTGGATAGTGAAGGTTAACCAAAATACATACCTAATTTGAAAAATCAACAAGATATGTGTGAGGATTGGGTGGCTTCCACTAATCTCCTTTGGGGAGATTCAGATAGTCCAATCACTCGTGAGACAATTGCAACCTTAGAACAAGATGAACCAGATGTAGAAAATCCCATCAAAGAACATCAATGCAATAATATTGTTCATTTGATGGAGAGAAGGTGTTACCCTTGATGACATTAGAGCTTCCCCATCAAGATGTTCCAAACCTTCATGGTGTAAACATCCTAGTTGAAGTTCTGAAACAAGTTCATATGAGTATGAATGGGACTCCTTCTCAAAGCCTTCCCTAGTTGACATGGATGTTGATGTCATCCACACTTATAGTTCTCAACCTGAGGTAGCTAACAAGTCATGCGTAGGATTAGAGGATTTGAACCCACATGTTGCCTTAGTGGATTATTCTTCACTTGTTAGGATGAATCTTGATTTGGGTAGCTTAGAAGGATACTTAATGGAATCTGACTCTTTGGTCACCAGAGATGATATCATTCACATTCACAACCTTGAACTAGTCATTAACTTACCCCTTGTTCATCCTAACCTCATTGATTGGTCCCAATTCTATCAAGAACCTCAGCTCTTAATGTTCCAAAATTATTATGAGATAACTTGTTACTTGAATGCCATTGAACCCATAGTCTCTTCCACCAGTGAACCCGCTATGAGCATAATAGAGCTAGACATCAAGGACCACAGTCACAAAATAAAAAGAAAATAAAATATAAAGAATAAGAGTTCTGATTGCGAAAACCATAGCATGGTGGTGTCAAAACCAAAAAAATTAAAAATAGATGACATATCCAAGTGTGAAAACCTCTCTAAGGTACCTAAGGATGAGGTACTTGATCATCTCCCTAGCTACTTTCACAATAGATCTTTAGTGCTTATTGCACCAATCAGCATTGTTGAGTATGAAGATTTAAAAAATGGACTTAAGATAGCCTTAGGATGGAGAATCATGAAGTTACACATCTATGGGGATTCACAACTAATAATCAACCAATTGAATGATGAATATCAAACAAAAGATGAGAAACTGGTACCTTATAAGAAAATGGTTGATTCCTTGAAATGATACTTCACATTTGTCATGTTTCAGCAAACTGCTAGAGTAGAAAATAAAGTAGCTGATGTTATGGCTACACTTGCTTCACTTCTTCAGTTAGGGGAACATGAATCTAGATTTGAATTCCTAGTGGAAGAGCTACATCACCCTATCTATGACTCCCAAGAAATTCATGTCATTTGTACCCTTGTTGGTCATGAGTCATCCATTTATGGTTCCATTTACTCATACCTTCATGATGGCACTATCCCTGAAACCTTTAATTAATCTGAACATAGAAACCTTATCTGAAATGCCTCTTACCATTCCCTTATCTCTGGTGATTTGTATAGGAGGGGTCTATATGGAACACTTCTTAGATGCTTAGAAAAGGAAGAATTTGACCAAGCCTTAGTTGACATTCATGAGGGCATCTGTGGGGGACATTCAAATGGTCTTTCCATGGCCCAAAGGTTTCTTAGGGCATGATACTATTGGCCTACAATGCAGATTGATGCAGTAGATTTTGCAAAGTTATGAGAAAAGTGTTAAAAAAATGGTAACTTGATACATGCTCCAGGAAGGGAGCTCATTCCTTCTATATCTCATTGGCCATTTTAGCCTTGGGAATTTGATCTTGTTGGGAAGATTCATCCCAACTCATCAGGTGGACACAAGTTTATTATCACTACTAATGATTACTTTAATAAATGGGTAGAAGTTGTCCCACTTTCTATTATGTCAAGCAAGACAGTCTCTCTATTTATTCTGAACCATATCATCTGTCGATATGGAGTTCCTTCTGAGATTATCACTGACAATGGAGGCCAGTTCAAAAATAACAACCTTAAACAACTTTGCAAGAAATTCAAGATTAAGCAACATTGGTCCTCCATTTACTTCCCACAAGGAAATGGTCAAGCAAAGGCATCAAACAAAAACATTCTTAAAATCCTACATAGAACAATTTTTAAGGATGGTAGAGATTGGCATTTACAGATAAATTTAGCTTTTTGGGCCTATAGAATGAGTATTCATACTCCTACTAGGGCTACTCCTTTTTCCCTAACATATGGTGTTGAAGCAGTGTTACCTTTAGAGGTTTAGATTCCTTCACTTAGAGTTTCCCTCAAAGGTCTAGTTATAGATGAAGACTACCGCACCATGAGACTTCAAGATTTAGAACTTCTAGATGAGAAACATCAAGCATCATTTTACCATATGAGGGTTTATCAAATTTGCATGTCCAAAGCCTTTAACAAAAAGGGTCACCCTATAGAATTCCAAGTGGGAGATCTTATCCTACGTGAAAATCCTAAGAATCAATAGCATAGAGCTCAAAAGGGGAAATTTGAACCTAATTGGTTTGGACCTTACATCATTACAATACCTTTTGGGAAAAGTGCTTATTTATTATCTACTATAGAGGGAGAGAAGATCCCCAATCCTATCAATGTCTTGCACCTGAAGAAGTTCTATCCATGATGACCATTTTGTCTGGGGGCATCCTTTGTACATACTTATTGATCCTAAAAAAATCCAAAAAAATGATATATTTTCAAAAATTTTAAAAATCATAAAATGTCATGAAAAAATGATCATCTTAGTGAAAACCTAGCAATAAGTGCTTTGATGTATCTAATATATATATATATATATATATATATATATATATTTCAAAAATATAAAAGAATTAAAAAAAATATAGAAAAAGTGCCTTGGTGAAAACTTGGAAATAGACGCCTTGGCAACAAAAATACAAAAAAATTATTAAAATTCCTAATAAATAAAATGGCAATAAAATCCAAGTGGTGAAAACCTCGAAATGGGTGCTACTTGAGGCCTTTGCACCCCTATTTCTTAAGCACGCGTCCTCAACACATAGCCTTTCTCCATCATTCCTTTTCCTTGTTGCCTTGGTTTGGAATTGGTCTTTGTCTTTGTCTAGGGGGAATAACTATGTTATCTTTGGTCTCTTGGATGCATTAGTATTTAGGACATCTCACAAATGGTGTTTTTCAACACCACACCAACTTTTTTTTTCAACACAACCCCTAACTTCAAGTGTTTTTCAACACTTATCGGTATGGTCTTACCCAATTTTGTCATGTGATCTTACTTGCTGGCAAGCATTCGATCCTTATCCTCAGAACTCAGTATCAGTTAACACACTTAAATTTTTAAACACAACACTTAATGCTTGAGATATGTCATGATCTTTTCTTTGTATGTTGACTATTATTGATTGTCGTTGAGTTTCCTTGTCTAATAAGTTTCTCTGGGATGAATAGCTAGAGGAATTGAGTCATGGGGCATGTTTTTATTTTCTTTCTACTTGTGGGTGTGGTCTTGAACCTCTAGAGTGTCTCTTGTTGTTCCCTTGAAACACTTAGGAGATTTGAGGCATCATCCTGGACTAGTTTTGCACAAGCATTCTATGGTCATCCCGACATCTATGACTTGATGTGAGCATGGTTTTGCTACATTAAATTGGGTAAGCTAACATCAAAGGCATCTTGACCTTTATGTCTTTGATGCTTATGTTAGAATATTTCCACATTCCAATCCGATATAAATTAGATTCATATCTTCATAGTTGTACTTGTGACTAGTGGTGATTGTGTGATTTTCCTATGTTCGTTAATAATAGCCCAATGATGAAAATAAGTTCCTTAACATTCTCTAATGAATGATGAACACAAAATCCTATGTTATAGTTTGTCTATTGCAAGTACACCTTTACATTTTCATGTAGCTTGCATTGTTAGACTTCATGTTAATTTACATTTTTAGGCTGGATTAGGAGTTTGAGAGGGTTTTCCTTCATCTTTTTTAAAAAAATTTTTTAATCAACTATGGTCATGTTTTGATCTTCATTTCCTTATCTTCTTTCATGATCTCAATCAAAATTTTCTATCTTAAACAATTTATTGATTTTAAGGCATTCTCTTTCTTGAAGTAAATTCTCTTTCTTCTCTCCATTTTCTTTGACCTCTTCCAAACTTCTATCTTCCATTCACTTTCATCCCACTTCTTTTCTTCTAATTCAACCTTGGGGCATAATCTTTCATTCTTTATCATCTACCTTGGTTATGTGATCCTTGTATCTTTCATCTTACATCAAGAACCTTAATTTTAGTTCAATTTGATAAAATTTATCAATTTACTATTTCTCCTCTATCTCATTTCAATTTTGATCATGAGGGGCCAATACCTATCAAACTTAAATCCTTGATTCAAATTTATCAATCCTATCAATTGCTTCACTTGGGGCAACCTTGCTTGAGACTTGACAATTACCTATTTACAAGGGTGTTGGCCTTGTCTTTTTCAATCAGCTTATCTTTGTCCAGATGTGTTCCAATCCCTTGATCACATGTCTAGGTTGTTTTTTTATCCTAAATCGATCTCACATTTCAAATTCATTCTTTGACTACATGTCTTCCCATGAAGATCACACATTAGTCAAAGAGGGGCAAATCTATGGAACCTAAAATGTTCGCCTAGACTTTGGGCCCCCATTCATCAATTTATCTTTTCTTGAATCAATGCTTTGCAATATTTTTAATTTAAATCAACTTATTTGATCAAATCATAATTAATTCAATTATTTTAATATTTCCTAAGGTTTGATCATTTTATCCTAAGTTTTATTTAATTAAGAGAACATGCTCCCTTTAAATTAAACAATTTTTTTTTTTAATTAACTAATAAAATCACTTTATCCTAAGCCACATTTAATTAAAAGAAAAAATCTCTTTTAAATAAATAAAAAAATCTTTCAAATTAAATAATGGAAACCACTTTACTAAAAATTAAAAAAAAAGAAAAAGACTTTTTGTCTTCTCATTGAATGCACACTTTCCAAGATGAGTGGCATCTCCTTTTGCTTCTTAATCTCTTTCACACATCTTTTTGCCTCTTGAAAATCTTGAGCACATGGATCAACCAAGATTTAATCTCCACACTTACATTCATAGACCAAGAATTAATCAACTGACAATTTATCTGACTAAGGGTCTCAACTAAACATAGTGAACTCAAGGCCCTAGTATGGAACCCAAAGCTTTGATACCATATGTAAAGCTAAAATTATGATACCAAAGTCACATCAGTAACAACCCATAATACAAGAGAGTTGATCAACACGTCAAAGGTTTATTGCATAAGTTGATAAGTTACCAATAGATTCCCTATTAAATATAAATAAAAGAACTACAATTACAACCATATCTATTGAAATGATAAAGCATACCTTTGTCCAAAGATAAGAAAAAATTCAACCATCTGTCGAGTGTCCTAAAGAAATCACAATAAGAGATTTCACATCAAATACAAGTAAGAAAAAACTATCATGTAAGGATAACAACTCAATAGATTTTTGACCAACTATCGAAACATATAGTAAAAGATTAAAATTAGCTTCAATTATGATCTTCTATTTCATAAAAATAAAGGTAAACCTCAAAGTCGAGAAATACCACCATGTCGAATACCAAATGTGTATAGTACTATAAAATAAAGTCCTTCTTGAAAAATGCTTCAAAAACCTCTTAACAAAAATCAACTAGGGTGAGAATATTGTGGGAGTGCATTTCCACCTTACCACGAAGTAGTAACACTTCCCCGAAATTCTTCCTGACATGGAGGATATCCAACAAAGCTAAAAGTAATCTTACAAAGTAAAACTAAGGATTAATGGAATATGTGCTATGTGTTTCATCCACATTCAATTTCCAATATAACATGTCATGGACTTCCAAATCAAACTTTGTAAATCTACTTCCATTTCATACATATGGAAAATAACATTCAAAGATTCACATCAAATGCATAGTACATCCATTTTCTAGGGTGCATTCAACATACATAAAGGAACATACCAAAATCCTTCTCTTAACTATCAAAATCATGTCAAGATCATAATATCTGCCATTATCTTTTTTAGTTCAAATGATAATTATAAATTGAATTCTTCATAGTACATAGAGAAAACCCAAGATATACACATATAAAAAAAATTCATTTCATTCAAGAAGCATAAACTATAATAGCGATTAATAGGTACTTCACAATAGGTCTAACAAATTTACATGTTTAAGTTTTCCTTCATAAATCTACTCATTAAGATTTTGACTTTCACTTCTTTTATTTTCTATAGTAATGTAATAAGAAATAACCATATTCTAAATCATTACCATCAAAACATGGATAAACCAAATGCATCAGTCGAGTATGTTAAATAAGAAGCATCAACCTTTTTTTAATCAACATATCAAGATCTCAATCCTTTTCTCACTCACATATATAGATTTACCAAGACATTCCATTAAAATAAGGAACATTTAATAATTGCATAGGAAGCAACAAGATTTTACAATATTTGGTCATATCAAGTTTCACCAACAAGTACACAAGTAATCAATTTCAATAAGATTCTATCATAGTCTTTCTAAGAGGTACTTAATTAACTTGATTCCATTCAAAAAAGTGGTTAGATCTCAGTTATAAATCCATGCTTAAAGTTTGAACGTATGAAGTTATATTCTTGATGCAGTCAAGGATGGTGGATCCAATGATGGACAGTCCAAACCTTGCAGCCAATAGAATTACATAGCGGAATACTCAACACAATAGATAACACAAAAATTGTTTCAAGTAATTTGCATTAACATGCCTGACTGTAAGGCCTTCTGAGTTAGGCCTAATTACAAATAGAAACAATTCTACAAGATCCACAAATAGATCCAATACTATCTCAGCAACTTCAACTATGAAGACAATCAGAAGCTGATGGAAACTCTAAGATAGATCTAAAATTTAGCTCGGAAGCCTCCAAGAAATCTCCTTGTCTCCAAGTGTGCAACCACTAGCTTTGCTACAAACAACTATCAGATAACAATCTGATCTGTAAGATCATACAAGACCTTTTCCACAACTTCTCCAACTTCAGTGTTCAGAACCTTAGATTTGATTTGCTAAGTCTTCCAAGTCATCCAGATTCATGACCTCTAATGATCCTCTAATCTATCTAAACATCTACCCAAACATCCAATAAATACTACTCATCAGCCACAAGTCAACTAGATGAAACCATTAACTCCCCAAAACAAATAATTAAATGCCATACAAGTCAACTTACAATTGTATACAAACATTTAATTTAGCATGTTGGCCTATAAGAATAGCTACGAACAATAAATGCACCAAGTCAGCCCAAAAAATCACATAGAACTCTTGTAGTTAAGCCATAACTACTGAGCAACAGTGAATTAATCAAGCACACGAAGCAATGCTAAGCACGAGTGTCAATCGAGCACCATAGGCATGACCAAGTAACACTTTTACCAAGTGCCAGAGACTACCGAGTTCCTTCAGTGACCAAGCTTCCTTGAATGACCAAGGCTGTTAGTCAAGCCCATGACCAAGTAACACCAGCCAAATACAAACACCCCATTAGGTATTACCAAGGACAAAGAATACCCCTACCTTAACCTTGGATGCCCCTGCATCAGATACCCCAGGTTCCAAAAGATGTTCATATGTGAGAAGAACATCTTCTAGGATTCAACATGTAAATCCTGAACTGGTTCTTCACATACAAGTCTTCCACCTTTTCTACTTGTAGATTCTTCCACTTTAGTTTCCCCTGTCTCTTCAAGTCTTTTCTTAACAATATACAAGTCAATTCTCCAAACTAATCATTCATTTTCTCTAGAACCACAATTTCAACTTGGCTACCAATACTTGGGCTTCTCCTACAAAGAATTGTATCTAGTAAAGGCATCAGGGAAAACTTCTTGTCATCCTTTTCAATAGTAAACACATTCTAGATATAGTCATAAATAGCTCTGCAATCATATTGCCAAGGTCTATCAAGAAATATATCACAACTATTCATCTTCACAATGTCACATAACACAAGATCCTTGTACTAGCCAATCTGAATATCAATGAAGCGTTGTCCTCTTACTTCCAAAGCATGAACATCTTGTAACCAGCCAATCCTATAAGGACAAGGATTCTTCATTCTACTCAACCCAAGTTTCTGAACCATGTCCTCAGCAACAAGGTTATCATTACTACGACTATCAACAATAACATCAGAGAATTTGTTGGGAGTTCCCTTTGATCTTCAACTTGTAGATTTATACTTTGATGGATAACTTTAATATAACTTTGACTCTATCACCACTCCAAATTCTACAAGGAAGAGGGCCAATTAACAAGGATCAACAATGAGATCCTCCTACACTTTGAGCCTCAATGCTCAGACAGGTGTACCCTTTACTCACTTCTCCAAAGGAGTCTCAAAATAATATACAACTATACCCCTTACCAATTGATTTAAGATTTTATCATTTAAATGTGTGTGTGATTGATGATGATGGACTACTTCCAAAGAATAGATCAATGGCTTAACCCAGGGCAAAGAGTCACTTGATAACATATATCAACTAAAACCTTAACTCAAACATACATGAACTTAGAGTAAGTGCTTTGCCTATTACTCCTTTCACTCCCAAACCTAATCATCAAATTCCAATCTAACAATGAACTCACTGAAATCACCCTAAAGGCTTTAATCCTAACTTTGTTAAGAACTCCAAGATGATCTCACAATTCTCTTTGTTTGCAATATGCTAATCCACTTTGTGACCTTAGCATATATGAATCCACAATTAGAACAAGAAGATAATCAAAAGTTTGAGATAGGAATTCAAGTGTATTCTTATTAACTCTCAGAATCAATACATTACCAAGAAAATAGATGCTAGGACCAAGACACCAAATCTAAGCTCCTCTTGTTTAGTATAATACCATCAACAATAGCACTTAAAAAATAAAAAATGCTTTAATATATACTCCCTAGTCACCTTGGAATCCTCAAAGAGGATGCAACAAACTACGGATGACTAGGGTTAGGGTTTCACCCACTAGATCAACTAGAAATAGTCAAAAATTAAATGCAGGGGGTGAAAACTAGTCGGCAATGCCTGAGAAAGATTTACACTTATGATAGATCTCTAGGAAAGTACTACAAATCATGGAATTCTAAATTTGTCAACCATTTTGGCCACCTACAACACACCCCAAGCACAAAAAACATAGTACAAACCCCTGCAAACAATCATGGCACACCCTGGACCACACTACAATGGCAAACAAATCATCTTTTACCAGCTCCAGTCACTTCTACATTCAATTTTCATCCTTTTAGTCATAGGAAACCCTTCACAAATTTGAATTTGAAATCAAATAGTCATTTCCATGGCACTAGCAACAAATTGGGGGTCCACATTTGAATCTGGATCAACTTTGTATCATGACCGTTCGATCCCTTCTTTTTGTGGTCTTTATGATTTATCACTTAATAGGACCCTAGTCAAACTTAGTGAATTGGCAACTGAAGGATACCTCCAAGTCATAGAATACTTTATGCCTTCACCAAATTATTTAGCTACTATGCGAATGCTTGTTCGCTAAGTTGCTAAACCTTTTGGAACATTACCACCTTACTCAATGAATGAGCGAAGACTTTGAAATTTGTCAGACCACCAGAACCTTATCCAAACCACCAAAAGACTGAGGAAATTCTATTGGGCCCGCATCAAGAAAATCAATGGTTGTCTCATCTTCACATACACCTCCAAGATTCTTCCAAATCATGAGACAACTATCGAATAAAGAATCTTAACCTGCCCTGACAACCCTCTGACAAGATATGAAATCAACAGTTGGCTCAAGATCTTAAACCTCTGACATATCTCATACAAACTTATGCCAACCATTGATTTACTAACAACATCAAGACCCTTTGATGCATTCAGAAACTGGGTCCCACTAATAGACACCAAGTCATTACCTTGTGGACCAATAAGATACCACCAACTATGCTTACATGGCAATTAGGACCCACCGAGAACATTATACCACCTAGAAGATCAAATGGCTGGCACAAGATCTAAAAGGCTCAAAAGATTCTATGCACTTACACACCAACCATCTGATCATGAATCCTCTGATTGAGATACTAGGCCTGCCTGACATGTTATATCCAACTCACCACCCTTGACCAATAAAATGCCGCCAATTCAACATCCTCTAACAGTGGATCTGCCCGCTTAGAAAAGCCACGTCATGGAAAGGGATCAATGGTTGTCATAAGATTGAAAGCCTCTAACAAAACCCTTGCACTTTCAGAACAACCATTGAATTAAGATGTTGTTAGAGTATGAAAAATCAAAGCCGAAGCTATAGGAAAAAATTAAAGTGCAGGACTTAGGCTTTTAGGAAAAATTAGGCACTGAGCACCATAGGAAAAATTAAAGGCTGCCGGGGGTAAAACTTAAGAAGAATTTAAATGGAGGTGGACCAAAAACATAAAGTACATGCACTTTAGGACTTTTAAGTGACCCAAAAAGGTATCTTTAAATTAGAACAGGGCCTAGGAAAAATAAAGGGTTTCTCATACAACGGCTAGTTTTTCAAAAATTTGAACTAAAGGCTTAAGCCAGAGACCTAAAAACAATTGTAGAGACCAGAAGAAAAGGGCTAGAGCCATTAAAATTTTTTAGAGTGCTAATAGTGGCTCTGTCTAGGGATGTATGCCTCCTACAGGCATAGCAAGGATATAGAATCACTAGTTAAAGCAAACCATCCCACTGGAAAAATTGACAACAAAGAGAAAAAGGACCAAAACCCTACGGACCGAGACAAAACAAGATAGGGACAAGCAACTTTACAAAATTTATAGAATGTATAGACCTAACTACTCTTCATTGAAAATAGAATACCTTCAATTGAAGTATCTCTTGAAGAACTGTCCATGAACTGACAATTCCTGAATATCACCATTCAGTTCCTTGACAATGTATGAATCTTGGCCCCATTTTTCATGAATTTGATATGGCCCTAGCCAGATGGGATCAAAATTACCATGTTTTCCTTTATCCTCTAGTCTGGCATTCCAAATTAGTACCAAATCACCAGGTTCAAACTTTCTTTTAATAGTTTTCTTATCATACAAATTCTTAACCTGCAACTGCAATTTGGCATTTCTTGCAACTAACTCTCTTCTAGTCTCATCCAACCTAATGAGGTCCTCAATTCTCAACTGCATCTCATCATCTATATCATCATCATATAACTACACAAATTTATACATTTCCAGTAGATTATTCTAAGGCATTCTTGCATGTATTCCATATACTAGGTCAAATGGTGCACAACCAATTGCCCTCTTCACAGTTACCCTATCAGCCCATAGAGCTAATGGTAGCTTTGAATTGCATGCCCTCTTATTCTTTTCAAGAATCCTCCCAAGGATCTTAATCAAACTCTTATTAGTAGATTCTATTTGACCATTTTCTTTTGGATGATAAGTTGAGGAATACGAAATATGAATTCCTAAACCTTTGCAAAAGTCCTTATATTCAGCAGACCTGAACCACATGGCATTGTCACTTACTATTCTCTCAGGGCACCCAAACCTTGTAACAATATTATTCAATAGAACATCAATTACCACCTTACTAGTCAAATTTCTTATAGGTATAGCCTCTACCCACTTTGTAAAGTAATCAGTGGTAACTAAGATCCATGAGTGTCCTCCACTTGATTTGTTTGGTATCTCCCCTATGAAATCAATTCCCCATTGTTGGAAAGGAGCTTGTACTTCTACTGGTTTTAATGGCATGTTACCTAAAAATTTAAGCTTACCAGAGAACCTTTGACAAGCATCACACCTCCTTACCAACTACTCTACATCCTTGAAGATTGTGGGCCACCAAAATCCTACTCTCAAGATTTTATGAGTAGTAGTTTTACCCATATAATGCCCACCACAAACTCCCTCATGCATCTCTTTTAAGAACTTGTTAGCTTGATTCTCATCAACACATTTCAAAAGTATGCAATCTAAATTCTTTCTATACAATTGACATTTCACAATTACATACTTGATGGCCTATAATTTTAATGTCCTCCTTTGATTATAATTCATGTTTGGTGGGCATTTCATATTTCTCAAGTAATAGATAATATCTTGAAACCAAACAGAATCATCCATATCACATGTATAGTCAATTTCAAAATGATTTATCTGATTTGCATCAAGATTGGATTGAGTCATCAGTTTTTCCAATCCCTCTCCTCTAACCAACTTGGTAATTTGGATATCAATGTTGAATTCTTGGATCCTATTGATCCATCTGCATCTTCTCCCAGACACCTCTTGCTATGAGAAAATATCCTTCACAGCTACACTTGCCACAAAAGCAATCACAATTGCTCCCATAAAATAACATCTAAAAGCCTTGATTGCCTTCACAAGTGCATATGCTTGTTTCTCATTCATGTCATACTTCAATTTAGTAGCCTACAAAGATTTACTAAAGAATGCAATAGGCTACTCAAAACCATCCTTATTCTTTTGTTACAAAACTGCAGCAATAGTGTGAAAAGATGCAAAGGAAAAGATGTGCATTGGGACATTATAATCAGGTGCCCTAAGCACTGGTGCATCTTTGATAGCCTGCTTGATATTTTTGAAAGCCTCATTAGGCTCACCCTCCCATGTAATAGCAAATCCTTTCTTTAACATCTTGGAAATAGGTCTAGTAACCTTTGTAAAATTTGTTACAAATCTCCTTAAGAAATTGGTCTGACCAAAGAAAGAATGAATCCCTTTAACATTCTTTGGTCTCTAAATTTTATCAATAGCTGCTGCCCTCTCAGGGTTAATTCTCACTCCTTGCTTCCCAACTAAGTGGCCAAGCAACTTACCTTCAGTGACACCAAATGCACATTTCCTTGGGTTTAATGAAATACCATATTCCAAGGCCCTCACAAATATTTTCTCTAAATGAGTATAGTGGTCTTCTTCCTTCTTGGAATAGGCAGTTAAATCATCTTGATAAATAAGAAGGAAATCATTTATGAAATTTGAAAAGGAAACATCCATTTCCCTTTGAAAAGCAGCACTAGCATTTTTGAGACCATAAGGCATTCTCACAAAAACATATGTCTCCCAAGGTGTACTGAAATTTGTCTTAAACTGTTCTGATTCTTTGAAAATTACTTGATTGTAGCCAGAGAAACCATCCATCATAGACATCAATTCTGATCTGGTCACTCTTTGCAACATAGCTTCCATATTGGGCAGACAATAGTTATCCTTTAATGAGCTGATGTTCAAATTTTTGAAGTCCACACAAAGTCTAATGTCACCATTCTTCTTTCTAATAGGAACAAGATTTGACACCTAAGAAGAATGCCTTATAGGCTTGATAATGCCAGCATCTCTTAACTTCATCAATTCTTCTTCCATCTTAGGTGCCAAAATGGGATTTATATGCCTTTGTTTTTTCCAGAAAGGTTTAGCATCTTCTTTCAAAGTAATGATATACTAAAACAAATCTTTTCTATAAACCTTTAGGTCATCATATGACCATGCAAAAACATGCTTGAATTTTCTCAATAACTCAATCAAATATTTTCTCACATTGTGAGGCATGTCCCTACCAATATACACCTTCTTAGGTTCCTCATGTGCTCCAAGATTTATCTCCTCTAGATCAGCATGATCCTCTCTTTTGATATTCTTTTTAACTCTATCCTAGTTATCAAAGACAGTCTCCAAAACAACAAGCCCCTTGGGCACCTTGTTAGTTCTAAGCTGACTAACCTCATTGCCAAAGACAACCTCCCTTCCTTCTACTAACTCAACCAAGGCTGAACAATCAAATTCGTGACCATGATACTAATCTTCACAACTCATAAACTTCAAGATATCATTATCATCATCAAAAACTTGCCAATTTTCAATATTATTTGGTATACTAGGCCTAGCCTAAATTTCAGCTTTAGAAATACCAGCAAAAGTAATATCACTGGGATTGATTTCTATATTGGCTAACAAGTCAACCATCTTATTGTTACTCCTATCCTTCCATTCAATATTGAAGGCATCAAAATGTTCAATCAAATCCCAAACTGCATTCCTATATTGTTTCAACCTTTTGTTCTTGGAAGCATATACTGACTTGACTTGGGACACCACCAACTCAGAATCACCAACAACACTTAAGCACTTAATACCATGTTTTTGAGAAAACCTCGGTCCTAACAACAATGCGTCATATTTTGCTATATTATTGGTACAAAATAAATTCAATGTGAAAGAAAACTTGTAGGTGTTTCCATTAGGAGAAATAAGTAAAATACCTACTCCTGCTCCATCCTTGCAATTTGCACCATCAAAGTACATTACCCATAAATCACCCTTCAGAGAAATAACACTTACCTCAATAGAGATAGGTGAAAAAATATGTTCCTTCTCAAGTACATGGATCTCTACCCTAAAAGCATTAATATCAGTATCCACAAACCATGTAGTTTCATTATCATTACTTCTCTCAATCATGTGGCATACTCTTGGCTCTCGATCAATCTTGACAAAATGATCATCAATCTTGAAAGTGGCATAGGATAGATCACACTATAAACTTCCACCCATGGCAACACTCCTTCTAGATAGTAGCATCCCATAATGAGGAGGGATGTCCACCACCAAAACACTCATTATTAACTCTTTCTCTGGATATGCTACCAGCCTATATGGCATTGTATTGATAGTCCCAATGACTAGTACCTCTCTCTGATCCATTGCACAACATCTACCTTGGGCTATATCAACTTTAAGGCCTAATTTTTTTATAATATTAAAAGGCATAATAGTATTAGAGGCACCACTATCAATCATACAATTTCTTAATTTCATTCCATTCACAAGGACACTTAAAAAGAATGGATCAATGTTTTCAAGGCTAGCATTGATAGAACTATCCAAATATATAGGAGGAATTTGAGATATAATTCCTTGAGCAGCAACACCTTTCAAAGCTTTATCCTGAGATCCATTGCATGCAACATCATTGTTATGAATATTATCTACCCATGCAATAGCTTTGTCTTTGTCTTCAGGGATCCTTAACAATTCTAACAATGGAACCTTAACTATAATTTGGGACAATACAGATAGCATATCAATAGGAACAGAGTGAGGAATCTTAATCTGCATAGCCTTAGTATCCTTTTTCTTATCTGATACATTAGGTGTATTGGCCACCCTCATTTTTTCAATCTTAGCCATTGTGTTAACTAGCTTCTCAATCTCACTAGAAAATATTTCAACTCCAACTCCCTTAGGCTCACAATTCTTACCTTTTACATTCTTGAATTTCACCATGTGATCACCTTTTGATTTGTTCTCAATAGGTTCTTCAGAGTTGGTACTCTTTATAAACATTCTTGCAACTTTCTCATTTGTATTCCTTGCCACCATGCCTCTAGTTTGCACTTGGGAAATCATTTCTACAGTAATCCTATCCATCTCTTTTCTAGAAGGTCTTCTTAAATTTATTGGCTCAGAAGAAGAGTTCATATTACATGTCTTATCAATGTCTTCAATATCAGAAAATACCTCTTGATGAAAAAGGGCCTGATTGTGTCTCTTCACATTTACATCTACTTCTTCATCAAAATTAGAATCATCTTCATATCCTAGATATGAAGTAGCCATGTTGCATCAAACATCATCTTGATCTTCTTCTTGATCTATCTCCTCATTGCCACAATCTTGATTTGGAGCCATTGAATGTGCAACCACATAATGCTCTATAGAATGAGGGGACTGGCATGGAACACACCAAGGTATGTCCTCAATGACATTTATTGAGATTTTTGTAGAGGTTCAGAGACACCTCTATCATTATTTCCTCTTGTAGCAGGGACAACAGGCTTGCCATCCTTCCATTGGGTGTTGTAGGGGTAGTTCTACAATCTATTCTACTTATTGAAACTATTGTTGAACTGAGGCCTTTCATTGGTAGGAGCACTGATATTCCTATTTTCAAGTTCCTTCAAATCATTCAATGCATTGAACACCTTATCAAATTTATCTTCTTCTTGCCTTCTAGTTCCAACATTCCTATCATTTTCTTTTTTGTATTTCTTGTCCCCAAACAACTTAGGGTCATCTCTTTTCCCACCCAACTTCCCTGATATCTTCATATTGTTCTCAATATTGATAGCAATCCTAGATGCACCTCTAAGAATTCTTGGTTCCTTGTCCCTCAACAAGTATCCCATCTTTTCATCAAATGCATTGAAGTATGTGGTTAGATAGACATTGTCATCTAACCGCATAACTTGAAACAACTTATGCATACCCTTTTGAAATCTCATGTTGAACTCAGCTGTAGACTCATTCTAATTTTTCCTTATGGTACTGAATTCATTCAACATGAAACTAGCATTAGGCCTATCACCATACTTCTCTTTAAAACATCTCTCAAAGGAATCCCAAGTATCAATACATTTATCAGGAAGTCTCTTAAACCAATCTCTAGCATCCTTCATTAGAGACTGAACAAACAATTTCATGACTACATCCTCATGCTCTACCTCATAATAATTAACCATATCAACAAATAGTCTAATATTCTCCCCAAAAATAATAGTATTATTACCAAAATACTTAGGTACCTTATCTCTTATATCACTTGGAAAAGCATTTGGGTAGCCTGGTATCCCATCAAAACTAATTTGCCTATAGCCTTCTAGTTGCATAGGTCTTCTTTGAAATCCTAAACTAGTGTTCCCACTATAATTATTATTTTTATCTACATTCCCACCCACTTACACATTTGACTATCTATTAGGATCAACAAATGATTTGGTAGATACATTAGGAATTAGATTACTAGTAGTAGCATTGCTAAGTGGAACAGTAGTGTTCATAGATGGCATACCTAGTTCAGTAGCAGAAGGGCCATGAACATTAGCTGATGAAGCCTTCAAGAACTGGATCTTTCTTCTCTTCTCTACAATAGCAGCATCAACTTCATCTTTTTCCAATTATTAAGCAAGAGCCTCATCCTCTCTTCTTTTTCTTTCTATCTCTATCTCCCTATTTGATTTAGGTGGTGGGATCCCTGGTATTGTCACTGGTTTTCTTATTTCGACACCCACCATCTTCTGCTTTCCTTTTTCATTAATAACTACAGTAGGCCTAGTGATATCATGTCCATTCTTACCATTAGGAAATGGAGCATAAATTTGCACTTGTCTGATCATAGGGCCCTCTTCATCAAACTCATGGTCTTGCAACAAGCATTCCTTCTCACTTCTTAGAGCTTCAAGATCACTAAAAACATCATGCTGCAACACCCTAGGAGTAGAAGCAAGCATCTTGTTTCTCTCCTTCATTTCATTAATCTTTCTAAGGAGAGACTGTCTTTCTATTAGAGCATTCACCTTTTCAAATTCTCTCTCCTTTTGTAACCTCTTATGTATGGGATCCTGCTCTGCCAACTACAACCTAAGTGTATTTAAATCATCTGGGTCTATCATAATGTGATCGAAACTTGATGACACATCCATATCAATGAGATTTTGATATGGGAAATGGACTTTCCTTGGTCTCATGGGTTCTCTTCTAAAATTATCCTCATCAATATCTAAATCAATCTCAAAACCCATCTCTCTGGCTTGTTCATCCTGACCTACAGGCAATGAACCCTCGTCTTGAAATATAGCCTCTGGGGTATCATAAAACTTATCTTTAGAGTGACCACCATCTAATCTAGAAACTCTATCTTGTGAACCTTCCTCACTTGAGGAAACATGTGGTGCTCTACCTCTGGTATTTCATTGTTCTCTCATAGGAGCACTAGTAGACTCACTATTCCTTCTTATCCAACTCTTCTTCTCCTGTCTAGGTAATTTTTCCAAAGTGACCTCTGGATTTTTTCTGACAAAGGACCTAGTATTCCTCCTTTTGTCCATGATTTACAGTATGACACTTGTTCTAACCTTTTTGATTCACCACCCACCTAGATGGGAAAACCTTTAACTAAATATAATAGGAAAATAAGAGTGCACTTTGAAAACTTACAATGTAACCACAACCAGAGATTCTAACAAATATAATTCTTCATTGTTGTTCTCCCCATTAGAGTCACCATTTTGTTGGGAGTTCCCTTTGATCTTCAACTTGTAGATTTATACTTTGATGGATAACTTTAATATAACTTTGACTCTATCACCACTCCAAATTCTACAAGGAAGAGGGCCAATTAACAAGGATCAACAATGAGATCCTCCTACACTTTGAGCCTCAATGCTCAGGCAGGTGTACCCTTGAATCACTTCTCCAAAGGAGTCTCAAAACAATATACAACTATACCCCTTACCAATTGATTTAAGATTTTATCATTTAAATGTGTGTGTGATTGATGATGATGGACTACTTCCAAAGAATAGATTAGTGCCTTAACCTAGGGAAAAGAGTCACTTGATAACATATATCAACTAAAACCTTAACTCAAACACACATGAACTCAGAGTAAGTGCTTTTCCTATTACTCCCCTCACTCCCAAACCTGATCATCAAATTCCAAACTAATGATGAACTCAATAAAATCACCCTAAAGGCTTTAATTCTAACTTTGTTAGGAACTCCAAGATGATCTCACAATACTCTTTGTTTACCATATGCTAATCCACTTTATGACCTTAACATGTATGAATCCACAATTAGAACAAGAAGATAATCAAAAGTTTGAGATAGGAATTCAAGTGTATTCTCATTAACTCTCAGAATCAATACATTACCAAGAAAATAGATGCTAGGAACAAGACACCAAATCCAAGCTCCTCTTGTTTAGCATAATACCATCAACAACAACACTTACAAAATAAAAAATGCGACAATATATACTCCCTAGTCACCTTGGAATCCTCAAAGAGGATGCAACAAGCTATAGATGACTAGGGTTAGGGTTTCACCCACCAAATCAATAAGAAATAGTCAAAAATTAAATGCAGGGGGTGAAAACCAGTCGGCCATGCTTGAGAAAGATTTGCACTTATGATAGATCTCTAGGAAAGTACTGAAAATCATGGAATTCCAAATTTGTCAACCCTTTTGGCCACCTACAACACACCTCGAGCACAAAAAACACATTACAAACCCCTGTAAATGATCATGGCACACCCTGGACCACACTACAATGGCAAACAAATCATCTCTTACCAGCTCTAGTCGCTTCTGCATTAAATTTTGGTCTTTTTGGTCACAGGAAACCCTTCAAAAATTTGAATTTGAAATCAAATGGTCATTTCCATGGTGCTAGCAACAAATCAGTAGTCCACATTTGAATCTGGATCAACTTTATCTCATGACCATTTGATCCCTCCTTTTTGCGATCTTTATGATTTATCACTTAATAGGACCCTAGTCAAACTTAGCAAATTGGTGACTGAAGGATACCTCCAAGTCGTAGAATACTTTATGCCTTCACCAAATTATTTAGCTACTATGTGAATGCTTGTTCGCTAAGTTCCTAAACCTTTTGGAACATTACCACCTTACTCAGTGAATGAGCAAAGCCATTGAAATTTATCGGACTGCCAGAACCTTATCCAAACTGTGAAAAGATTGAGGAAATTCTACTAGGCCCCCATCAAGAAAATCAACAGTTGTCTCATCTTCACATAGACCTCCAAGATTCTTCCAAATCATGAGACAACCATTGGATGAAGAATCTTACCCTACCCTAAAAACCCTCTGACAAGATATGAAATCAACGGTGGGTGCAAGATCTTAAACCTCTGACACATCTCATAAGAACTTACACCAACCATTGATTTACTGACAACATCAAGACCCTTTGACACATCTAGAAACTAGGTCCCACTAAAAAATTCCAATTCATTACCTCATGGACCAATAAGATACCGCCAACTATGCTTACGTGGCAATTAGGACCCACTGAGAACATTATACCACCTGGAAGATCAGACGGCTGGTGCAAGATCTGAAAGGCTGAAAAGATTCTATGTGCTTATACGCCAACTATCTGATCATGAATCTTTTGATTGAGATACTAAGCCCACCTGACATGTTATATCCAACTCACCACCCTCGACCAATAAAAAGATACCAATTCAACATCCTCTGATAGTGGAGCCACCCGCTTAGAAAAGCTACGTCATGGAAAGGGATCAATGGCTGTCATAAGATCGCAAGCCTTTAACAAAACCCTTACACTTTCATGACAACCATTGGATTAAGAAGTTGTCAGAGCTAGGCCCAGGAAGAATCAAAGCCAAACCTATAGGAAAAAATTAAAGCACAGGACTTAGGCTTTTAGGAAAAATTAGGCGCTGAGGACCATAGGAAAAATTAAAGGCTGCCGAGGATAAAACTTAGGAAGAATTTAAATGGAGGCTGACCAAAAACATAAAGCACATGCATTTTAGGACTTTTAAGTGACCCAAATAGGTAACTTGAAAATAGAACAAGGCCTAGGCAAAACAAAGGGTTTCTCATACAACGGCTAGTTTTTCAAAAATTTGAACTAAAGGCTTAAGCCAGAGACCTAAAAACAACTGCAAAGACCAGGAGAAAAGGGCTAGAGCCATGAAATTTTTTCAGAGTGCTAATAGAGTTTACCTTCAGACTTGCATCAAGTTCTAAACAAGTTACTCCTCTAACAAGGTTCCTCCTTTGTACCAAGCAATGTTCATCAAAGCAGCAATTTCTCTTATTCAAGTTCATTCTAAATGTTCTCATTCATCACAATAGTTCATCGGTCAACCTTCTTCTATGTACACTCAAAAGAATAGTGTCCTTCCTCTCAATAGTTATAGAAAGTACCCTTAAAGATAACTCTACTTGTCTTCTTCTTTAGTTCCATGGGTTTCTATTAATCTTATGCATCAGTTGGCTTATCCTTCATAGAGTGATCAATCTTTTCCTTCCCTCAAGATTACTATGTTGTTTGCTCTTCAACTTATCTTTTTCCTTTAGAGCATACTAATAAGCATCTTCAACAAAATCAATCTTTAGCATACCAAGCTCATCTTGAATATTGAATCTCAGACCATTCACATACCAAGCTACCTAATCCTTACCAAGCTCTCGGTGTCTAGACTGAATAGTAAGTTTGTATAACTCCTTAGTATAATCTTCAATAGATAAATCCTTTTGTTTCAGATTCTTAAACTTCTTAAACAAGTCAAGTTCATAGTCAAAAGGTGTGAACTTAGCTTTCAACTTAGTCACCATCAACCTCCACTGATTGATCTATGTTTCACCTTCATCTTCTCTATCTCTTTGTAGTTCTTTCCACCAAAGACAAACATGTCCTTTCAACTTTGTCTGTGCTAATGTCACCTAAAGAGGATCTTTAATTTGTTCCAGCTCAAAGAAATCTTCAAGTTCACCAATAGAATCAATCATATTGTCAAGCTTCAAAGTACCAAAGAATGTAGAAACTTCCATACGATAACCATTACTAAATTGAGCTCTAGATCTATGCAACCAAGTAGTTCTATCTTCACTGGATCTGTTCCTCTGGTCATCACCACTAGATCTAGGAGTTTCAAATTCTTTAGTAGCTTCTTCATAGCCATCCTCAATTCAAACATCTTGAGGTACACTAGCAACAACTCTCATGATCTTGGCAACCATGTCATTCTTCATCAATTCTATCTCAGATCTAACATCTAATCTAACTTTATCAGAAATCTTTGATTCCACAACATCACAAAGATCTATAATAGATCTAGGGTCCAATCTTCTCAGACACATCCTTAAAGATATGCAAAAACCCTCTACAACAAACCCTCATTGACCACCTTGTGGAAATCTCCAAGTTGTGTACAAGTTAGATCTCAACCTCACACCTTGAATAAACAACTAGGGTAAGATCCACAAGTTTAGTGCTCTAGATCTATAATCCAAATTGAGCACAATCTCTACTCCAACAGGATCAACTTTGCAAGATCAGCCTTGCTAGGTCAACCTTCACTCCACAAGATCAACTATCAGGTTCAACAAGAAAAAACTTCACTCTGTTACTACCTAATGCAGTCAAGGATGGTGGATCCAATGAAGGATAGTCCAAACCTTGCATCCAATAGAATTACACAGTGGAATACTCAACACAACATATAATACAATAATTGTTTCAAGTAATTTTCACTAACATGCTCAGCTATAAGGCCTTCTAGGTTAGGGCCAATTAGAAATAGAAACAATTCTATAAGATCCAAAAATAGATCCAATACAATCTTAGCTAGTTCAACTCTGAAGACAATCAGAAGCTGATGCATACTTTAAGGTAGATCTAAACTTGAGCTCACAAGCCTCCAAATAATCTCCTTGTCTCCAAGTGTGCAACCTATTATGCACTAAGTTTGCACCCTTGTTTCAAGCTCTCTTGGTCTTGATAAATTAGTATAACATGGGAATCATCTCAAGGTTGTGGGACCTTTGCTAATTGAGATGAGACCTTCAGGTTCTAGGCTAGTTCCTCTTGCATAATCACCTTAATTTTCTTCTAGATAGGAAAAGTAAATCTTTTGAGGGAAAGGGATAGAAGGAATGCTTAGAAAGGGAAAATGACTAAAAGCAAACTACCTACTAGGTGATGCACTAAAACTAGGGTTTGGATCTTAGTATGTAGGATGAAATCAATGAGAGACTTAGGTCTAGTAGATCAAACCTCACTAAATAGGCTTGCATTAGTTTTTCATAAGAGGGTATGAACATAAGACACAACCAATGACCTGCAAATAGACATTCACCTCTGCAACTCAGTGTAGGAATGAGACAAGAATATTAGGGGGCTGAACTATACCCACAAAATATCTAAATTAGATCAAACACAATAACACACACAATTGCAAAAAGCAAGAGGGATCAAGAACCCTAAGATACCACCAAAAATGTCATATGCTTTGATTCAATAAGAGATAATTCGAACAAGGAAGCATAGGGACATGAAGGATTGTCACAAAATACCTCTACAATATCTAAATCATTAATGGGAAATTACAAGACTAGAAGACCAGAGGGTAGAAGAAATACCACAGATAGCCTTCTTAGAAAGGACTCTTTCTTTTTACAATTCCAACCTCTCCGAGCTTCAAAAGCTCCAAAAATCAATTATATACATCTCCTACACGTAGGTAGGAGTCAAAAACTTAACTAGGGTTACATAGGTTTACAATATAATAATCAAACCCTAGCGGTACTGATGACCCATCATCAAATCTCTGAGAATAGCTGGTGATCAAATCAAATCTTCCCTTTACATGTTGATCCTAGCACTAAGCCCACCTACAAACACATCAACCTTCATCCATCTACCCACCTACAACTCCATTAAGCCATGAATGCATCCAAATCTGATCCTGGTCTGATATATAGGTTTAAAATGATTAACCCTCCAAAAGGTGATGCCAAGCACATTAAAGCCTCCACATGGCATGGTACTCTATAAAATACATGGCATCAATGACCAGATCATCTATCATCATCTTCTCAACCATCCCTATCCTAAGAAATTCAATTCTAGCTACCCATCCTGTCGTGCATGGCCGCAAAGAGCGAAACCCTAGCAAAACCTTCATAGAGAAATATTTAAATTTGAATAATAATAGCTACTAGGTCATCTTTAAAATGTAGTCATCGATGCAAAATCTTCCTAGCAGATGAACGGTTGTGATGCACCCTTTACAATAGTCTAAAAAAAACATTTCTGACAAGTCAAATGCCACCTCGATAGTCATCAACCAATCAGAAGCGAGCAAATCAGCACATTAGGGAGGGCCTTGGACCCACATTCCTAAGAACACCATTGAACAACTATCGCTACAGCATGATGCTAATGATCAAGCATTTTGGATCCATGGTGTAATGATAGACACAAGATCCTATAGAGAGTTAATCACTTTAGAAAGCCTTGACCCCATGGGCCCACTGACAATCACCACATAGCATACCAAACAACCAATCAAACTATGCCATTTCGAATCCATGTTGCATACCTTTTGACATCGGACCCACCTGACAAAAGCCAAGTGATGGAGAAGGATGTACAACTATCACTACACCACTAGAATAAAACATGTGCATCTTGGATCTCCAGTATAATGATAGCCACATGATCAAATTGAAGCTTAACCCATCGAAATGAAAGGGCCCACTATCAGATGTTGAATCACTAGACCGCCGATGAATCAACAACTGCCAAATAGGATGAGGTGGCACCGGTCCCACTTACACATTTTAGCATAGGAAGGGAAGTGAGATTGACGGTCATCACTATACCTTGATCGTAACACATGCACATCTCTAGCTTGCGAAATGGTGAAGACCGTCAGATCAAACTGAAGATTAACCTACAGGAAAAATATTATGCGTCGAGACCTAGCAAAGATTAAACTACCAGACTTTAGGAAATATTTGGAGCACATGGAAATTGGAATGACTTAAGTGATTGGGATAAAGTAACATAAAAATATAATGTGGCCAAAGGATTTTGCAAGGTAACGACTAGTTTTATGAAATTTTAAGGGTTTTTCTTCTAGCCAGAGACCTAAAAGATATTGCAGGGACAAGGGGAAAAGAGGTAGACTCATGAAATCTTTTGTGGTGTTTGATAAGAAAAAAATAGAGGCGTGGGGATGGTTTTTTGCCAAATTTGTATGCATTGAAAAATTTGGGTAAAATTTTGGTGATTTCTGCTAGATGTCAGCCTGCTAGACATGGAAACCAGTGACCTTGACAATCCATTGGGCATGGGGTCATCAAAACTCAAAAATTCTCATAGGGAGATAGAACTGGAACTGTGCTAAGAGAACTTTTTGGAAACAAGGAACTAACCTAGAAAGCAAGGAAAGAAAATAGGAAAGCTTTTATACAAGATTTATAAAGAGGGATTAACCTCAAAATAAGGTTTCAAGTGGAAACCATTAACTGAAATTGGCAGGGCAACTCCCTCCAAAGTTGCTAGTTGAAAGGCATTGGAGCCCCTGTATTTTGTGATCACAAATGGTCCACCCCAAAAGGAGTCAAATTTTGTGTGCCTACCAGGTCTTAACCTGAACTCATCCCATTTGAGGACTATGTCTCCAACCTTGAAATCTCTAATCCTAGCTCTTCTATCAAAACCTTTCTTTGTTTGAATTTGATGGAATTCCATATCTTGCATTGAATTTCTTCTAAGTTCTTCTAACTCCATCAACTAAGCATATCTAACCTACAAAGGATCTCCTTCTTCAAATAGGGCATACTGAGTAGCCAAGTCCAGAGCTAGCAATTCAACTGAGATAGACAACTTGGCATCTTTTCCATACACTAGCACATAAGGAGAATTACCAATTATTTTCTTTTTGGTAATTTTGTCTAACCACATTGCAGACCTGAGCTTAGTATGCCAATCTCTCTGATTTTCTTTAAAAGCCTTCTTGATTATCCTAATCAAGTTCTTATTGGTGGATTCTGCCAAGCCATTGCCTTGAGGGTAATAATTGGAACTAGTATTTAGATAGATGCCATTCTTGATTGCCCACTCTGAGACTTTGAGGCCTATGAATGCTAATGCATTATTTGAGATGATTGAATGAGGAGTGCAAAATTTGTGAACTATATCATCATAAAAACTTAGGACAACACTCTCATTTTCTTCTTTTAATGCAATTGCCTCTGTCCATCTGGTGAAGTAATCTATTGCAATAATTATCCATTTATGTCCTGCACTAGATGGAGGATGGATCATTCCAATGAAATCTATGCCCCATTTCATGAAGGGTTGATCTGTTCTGACTGGTTGTAGGGGCAAGGCTGCAAGCCTTTCCTTTCCTACAAACATGGCACACTTGATGCATTTTCTCACATATTCATGACTATCCTTGAAGATAGATGGCCAATAGTATCTAGCCCTCATGATTTTAAAAGTAGTAGTCCTAGGAGAAAAGTGACCTCTAGAAGATCTATCATGAAACTCAAATAGAACATTAGCTATCTTTTCTAAATCTATGCATCTTAAAAGGACACCATTGTGATCCTTTATGAAAATAACTTCATCTATCAACACAAAAGGAATAGATTGCAATCTATAATACCTCCTTTTTGCTGAATCTAGGCCTACAGGGTATTGTCCTGTCTTCAAGTAATTGATCATATTAGGCAACCAACTTGTTGCCTTGGCTTGTTCTTCCATAGAATGCACCACTAGAGATGCATCTATTTGCTTTGATTTTTTTGAACTTTCATTTGATGTCAAATGCTCACAAAGACCTCTTCCTCTAACCAGCTTGGTAGTCTGAATATCTATGTCATATTCCATCACCTTGGTGATCCAACCAGCTCTCTTCTCATTTAGGTCTTTGGAAAGCAAAAACTCTTTGACACTTGGATGGGTAACTTTTAAATGTACCTTGCTATGAGTCAATAGATATATGAAATTTTTGAGGCTCTTTACCACATCAAGTACATGTTTCTCTACAAAAGAGTATCTCTATTCATATTCTTCTAAACCCTTGCTAAAGAAAGCAATGGGTTTCTCTAATCCATCTAAATTTTCTTGGGTCAACATTGTAGATATGGAATCATGACCTCCATAAGCATAAAGGATAAAATCCTTATTGAAATTTGGGTTTAGGAGAGAAGGGGCTTCTGTTAAGGCCTCTTTAATAGCCTAGAAATTAATTTCCCTTCTTTGGTCCTATTATACACTAAGTTTGCACCCTTGTCTCAAGCTCTCATAGTCTTGATAACCTAGTATAACATGGGAATCATCTCTAGGTTGTGGTACCTTTGCTAACTAAGATGAGACCTCTAGGTTCTAGGCTAGTTCCTCTTGGATAATCACCTTAATTTTCTTCTTGACATGAAAGTAAAACTTTTCGAGGGAAAGGGATTGAAGGAATTCTTGTAAGGGAAATGACTTGAAAGCAAACTACCTACTAGGTGATGCACCAAAACTAGGGTTTGGATCTCAGTATGTGGGAATGAAATCAATGAAAATTTTAGGTCTAGTAGGTCACAACTTACTAAATAGGCTTGCATAAATATTTCATAAGAGGGCCTGAGAATAAGACATAACTTATGAACTACAAATAGACATTCACTTCTACAACTCAGTGTAGGATTGAGACAAGACTGTTAAGGGGGCTGAGGTATACCCATAAGAACATCCAAATTAGATCGAACACAGTAACACACAAGATTGCAGAAAGCAAGAGGGATCAAGAACCTTAAAATATCATTGAAAACATGCACATACTTTGATCCAATAAGAGATAATCCAAACAAGGAAGCATAGGGACATGAAGGATTGTCACAAAATACCTCTCCAATATTTGTATTATCAATGGGAATTTTACAATTGTATAAGCTAGAGGGTAGAGTTGATACCATGGATGACCCTTAAAATAAGATGATTTTCTTCTACAATTGTGAACCTCTCCTTTTACAGAAAAATTCAATTCTTGAGCTCAAAAGATCCAAAAATACAATATATACATCTCAACTGCCCACAGGCAGGAGTCAAAACTAACCTAACTAGTGTTACAGATCCACAAAAATATCAAACCCTAAAGGTACACTACTGACCCATCATGAAAATCACTGAGAATAGATCATTAGATCAAATCTTCTTCTTTGCATGTTGATCTTGGATTGAGTCCACATATAGACACAACAACTTTGACCCATCTACCCACCTACAACTCCACTAAGCCATGAAGGCTTCAAATCTGATCTTATTTCCCTAGAAGAGGTTCTACTTGCAAAGGTGGTGTCAACTCTTTTCATCATTTCTCAGTGTAGGAACATGGCATAGTACCCTACAATGCTGACCAACTATCACCTCCATCACCCTCTCACCTACAACCATCTTGAGAATTAAATTCCTGACCTAACCGACATCATGCATGGTTGAAAGAATGCAAAACCCTAGAAAAACTAGCAGAAAGCATTCAAATTTTGAAATATAATGGCTAGCGGATATATTTTAAAATGTGACCATCAATGACTAACCTTCCTGGTAGATGAATGACCTAGATGCACCTTTTAAAATAATCTAAAACCCTTTCTAACAAGTCAACCGCCACCACAGTAGTCAGCAGCCAATAAAAAATGAGCAAATCAACATCTCTGACAAGTCACAGGACCCATGTCCTTGAGAACACCATCGGATGGTTGTCGCTATACCGCTGGGATAATGATCAAGCATCTTGAGACTCTAGTATACTGACAGCCATGAGATCTGATAGTGCTTTATCTTCTTTAGAGAGCCTTGACCCCATGGGCCCACTGACAAGTGCCACATCACACATCAATCAACCAATCAAACTATGCCATTTTGGATACAAGTTGCAACCTTCTGACATCGGACCCACTACTCGAGATACTGATCTAATGGTGAGAACATGATCTTATAGCCCCAAAATATTCCTTATGCTTATACACCAGCTGTTAGATCCTTTCTAAGCTGGGACCCCACTAACACATCAGTCCACTTGGAAAACCTCATCATCATTTGGTGGTCAATCAAAAGCATGCATGTCAGTAATACATGGCACTGGGACCACCTGACATATCTCTTTATTCTAACCAATAAGGACTCAGCAACTCATGCTAACCTAGCACTGGGCCCACTGACAAGTCTGAACACTTTGGCAAATTTGACAGCTAGCACAAGATCTCATACTCTGACACAAACCTTTGAGAACACATGCCAGCCGTAGATCTTGCTAACTGGGACCCTCGGTTGTCTGAGACTACCAAAATATCTGAGTGACCATGTGACTAGAGGGAAGCTAACCACCTGCTGAATCACTGACTGCTATGGACTTAACCACCAAACTCTAGGCTATTACATGAACAAGGTGTTCATGGAATTGCTGACTAAATGATAGCACTATTGGAGAACTTAGCGGTCACATGACTAAAGAGATATTAACATTCGCTTGGTTGCAGGATATTTTGTGGTGACTGGGAAATAATCAGTGATTATGAGAATCACTTTATTCACTAAGTCATGGGAAGAAAAGACAACTACCGAAAAGAAAAGGAAAACTGGTGACTGGGCCAAAAGATTAAAGCGTACATGCTGAAAAGAGGACTTAAGTGGCTAAGATAAAGTAACTGCAAATTAGAACAAAGGCTTATGGTTTTCAAGGCTTTTGGCCTATAATGGCTAGTTTATGAATTTTTAAACCTGTAGACTAGGGGCTTGAAATAATTACAGAGGCCAGGAAACAAAACGTGAGGCCATGAAAATTTTAGGGATGCTTGGTAGGGGTAAAATAGAGACCTTGAAAAAGATTTGGCAAAATTTGCATGCATAGGGAAATTATGGTAACATTTTGGTGATTTTTGCTGGATGTCAGCCTACTTGACATGGAAAATCGGTGACCTTGAACATCTATTGGCCATGGGGTCATTCTGCACACAAAAATCAAAATTCTCTTAGAGAGATAGAACTAGAACTATGCTTAGAGCACTTCTTGAAAAGAAGGAAATTAAACTAGAAAGTGGGAAAGTATTTAGAAAAGTTTATAGAGAGGGATTAACCTCAAAATAGGGCTTCAACTGGAAACCATTCACTAAAATAGGTAAGGGGACTCCCTCCATATTTGATAGTTGAAAAGCATTGGAGCCCTTGCATTCTATGATTACAAATGGTCCACTCCAAAAGGAGTCAAATTTTATGTGGCTACCAGGCCTAGACCTGAACTCATCCCACTTGAGGACTACATCCCCAACATTGAAGTCCCTGACCTTGGCTCTTTTATCAAAGCTCTTCTTTGTTTGATTCTGATGAAACTCCATATCTTGCATTGAACTTCCTCTGAGTTCTTCTAACTCCATCAATTGAGCATATATGATCTGTAAGGGATCCTCTTCATCAAACATGGCATATTGAGTAGCTAAGCCTAGAGATAGTAATTTTGTTGAAATGGACAACTTAGCCTCCTTACCATACACTAACATGTAAAAGAGAATTACCAATGATTTTCTTTGGGGTAATCCTATCTAACCACAAGGAAGATTTGAACCTTGTATGCCAATCCCTCTGATTGTCTTGAAGAGTCTTCTTGATTATTCTAATCAAATTCTTATTGGTTGATTCTGCTAAGCCATTGCCTTGAGGGTAATAATTTGAATTGGTATTTAGATAGATGTCATTCTTGACTACCCACTCTAAGACTTTGAGGCCTGTGAATGCCAATGTATTATCTGAAATGAAGGAATCGAGAGTGCCAAACCTATGGATTATATCATCATAAAATCTTAGGATAACATTCTCATTGGCCTCTTTTAAAGAAATCACCTTCGTCCATCTAGTGAATTAATCTATTGTAGTGGTTATCCACTGATGTCCTACACTAGATGGAGGATTGATCATGCCAATGAAGTCTATGCACCACTTCATGAAGAGTTGCTCTGTTCTAACTAGCTGTAGGGGTAAGGCTGCAAGCCTTTCTTTTCCTGCAAACATGGCACACTTGATGCATTTTCTCACATAATCATGACTATCCTTAAAGATAGATGGCCAATAGTACCTGACCCTCATGATTTTAAAAGTAGTAGTCCTAGGAGAAAAGTGACCTCTAGAAGGTCCATCATGAAACTTGAATAGGACATCAACTATCTTTTCTGAATCTATGCATCTCAAAAGGACACCATTGTGATCTTTTCTAAAAAGAACATCATCAATCAGCACAAAAGGAATAGATTGTAACCTATAATACCTCCTTTGTGCTAAATCCAAACCTATAGGACATTGTCCTATCTTCAAGTAGTTGATCATATTAGGCAACCAGCTTGTTGCCTTGGCTTGTTATTCTATAGAATGCACCACCAGAGATGCATCCATTTGCTCTAATTTATTTGAACTTTCATCCTCTGCCAAATGTTCACAAAGACCTCATCCTCTAACTAGCTTGGTAGTTTGAATATCGATGTCATATTCCATCACCTTGGTGATCCAACCAGCTCTTTTCTCATTTAGGTCCTTGGAAAGAAAAAACTCTTTGACACTTGGATGAGTAACTTTCAAATGTACCCTGCTATGGGTCAATAAATATTTAAAAAGTTTTAGGCTCGTCACCACAACAAGAACATGTTTTTATACAAAAGAGTATCTCTATTCATACTCTTCTAAACCTTTGCTAAAGAAAGCAATGGGCTGCTCCAATCCATCTGAATTTTCTTGAGTCAACATTGCAGATATAGCATCATGACCTCCATAAGCATAAAGGATGAAACCCTTACTGAAATTTGGGTTTAAGAGACTAGAGGCTTCTGTTAGGGCCTCTTTGATAGCTTGAAAATTGACTTTCCCTTCTTTGGTCCAAGAAAAAATTGAACTCTTATTTAACATGGTTGTCAAAGGCTTGAGTAACTTTGCAATGTTAGGCAAGAATCTCCTAACAAAATTAATTTTTCCTATGAAAGATTGGAGACTTTTCTTGTGATTTGGTAGGGGTAGCTCTAGGATAGCTGTAATTTTCTTAGGATCCACTATAATTCCTTCTTTGGATACTACATATCCTAACAATTTTCCTTCATGAATTGCAAACTCACATTTCTTGGGATTAAGAGATATCCCAAATTCTCAACACCTTTCAAAAATCTTCCTTAAATGTTTGATGTGGTCTACTGCATGTTTTGAATAGATAGTTATGTCATCCAAGTAGTCTAGCAAAAACTTGTACATGATTCTCTTAAAGGCCATATCCATTGGCTTTTGAAATGTAGCACCTGCATTTGACAAACCAAAGGGCATCTTTTGATAAGCCATGGTTCCCTGCTTGGTTGTAAATGTAGTCTTATATTGATCCTCTTCATTTACCAGGATCTGATTGTATCCTAAATAGCCATCCAATAATGAAAATCTCTTGGATCTAGAGACACATTGTAATATTTGTTCCATAGAGGGTAATGGATGGCGTTCCTTTAATGAGGCCCTGTTAAGATCCCTGAAGTCAACACATAACCTTAGCTCCCCATTCTTCTTCCTATAGGAACAAGGTTGGAAACCCAACTATTATGCTTAATGGGGTAGATGATACCACTTTCTATGAATTTGAGCACTTCTTTATGCATAAGTAGCTCAAGCTTAGGATTAACAAGCCTTTGCTTTTGCCTCATTGGTTTGGCATTATGTTCTAATTCAATTGTGTGCTGAGCAAGGTCAGGATCAAAACCTTTGAGATCCTCATATTGCCATGCAAAAACATCACTAAATTCTCTGAATAACTGAGTGTAAGTTTTCTTTTCCAATTCAGTGTTCACTTTTCCAAACTGTAGGCTCCTACCTGGGTCCAACTCTAATTCAACACAATGTTCTTGTTGAACTACTAGGCTAGCTTTTCTTTTCTTAACTTCATCATCCTTGTTGAAGATAGTCTCTAAAGTAACAAGACCTCTAGGCATCTTATTGGATTTGAGTTGTATCACTTGATCACCATAGTTTTATGATAGCCTATCTTGATTGTGTTCTGAGAAAACATCTTCTTCAAACAAGAACTGTAGAATTTGTTCATCATTGTCAAACACTTGCCAATTGACATCATTATCAGGGATAGATGGTTTGAAAATCACTTTGATATTTTGTTGATCTATTTCTTTTGAAATGCTATTTGGGATGTCCTATTGGGATCTAGTAGTAGCTAACCTATTTGCATTTTGATTTAACTTTCTAGTGATAGAAACAATATTGAAAGCATGGAAATCTTCAATTGCATCCCAAACTCTATGTTTGAACACTTTCATGGTGTCATTTTTGGTTTCACTTATCCCTCTTACTTGGCTGACAACTAACTCACTGTCACTATAAACTTTTAAGGCCTTAAGCCCTATTTTTCTAGCCCATTCCAGTCCATTGACTAGGCTTTCATACTCCATAGTATTGCTAGTGTAGGATAAAGTGAATCTAAAGGCAGTATAATACCTTTCTCCTCTTGGGGACACTAACATAGCACCACCACCAGAACCATGTTTACTTCTAGCTCCATTAAAAAATAGTTCCCAAACTTGATTGCTCTGATTTTCTGAATCAATATCCTCTTTGAGAAGGCTTGGCTCTATAGAATCACTTTCTTGTATTAAATAACTTGCCAAACCAAAATCCCAAATCAGATTTTCTTGGGCCTCTGAAGCTCTTTCATCTAGAAAAATATCAAGGATACTTTCCATCTTTGTGCTTGCTTCATTAATGGTTTGGAAGTCACTGTTATCAAATATAGGGAAATTCACATTGATGGTGTTGGATACATATGGTTCTATATGGTGTGCTTCTAATCATTATGACTTAATGGTAACCTTGGTCCCATACCTTGTATGAAATAACATGTGAGACCAGTCAGAAGATAGATAACCTCCTATCTTAGCTATAAACTCCCTTGAAAGACATATAGTAAATAATGCAAGGAGATCTATGGTATTGATTGAGGAGTTGTTACTTCTGACATAGCCTTCTTCAAAATTTCAAGTTGTCCTGGAAGAGCCAAAGAGTCCCACATGGACATGGTGACATTCACCTTCTTCATGTTGTCTACAATATTATAAGGTGTCACAGTGTGTACTCTTTGTTGTGTCTTTTGAATGATGGGTTCTATCTCTTTGGAATGCTAGCCTTCCTTGCTCATAATGAAAAGAACCTCCTTAGGTGTGATGGGATCAGCTTGCTATAGTGGCTCTGTAGATGTAGTGGCTTTGGCATTAGAATCTAGTCTCTCCATGTCCTGAGCTCTTCTCTTTGCTCTTGTAAAGGAAACAAAAGCAACCTCATCATTGACTCCATTAAAGTCTAGCTACTCCCAATTAAAGAGAGCAATCTTATTCTCTTGTGATTCTTATTGAGGGACTGAACCATTGGGTGAAGCCTTTGATTGGGCTTGGGAGGCATTTTGAACCATTAGAGCTTGGTTCATCCTTCCATTTGAACATGTAGCTTGATTATGAGGCTGATTACAAGGAAAACACCATTCATTATCCATAGCCACATTGTTTTAGCTAGGAACCACATCCCTCACCAGATTTGTAGAGTTTAGGGGTGCAGGGTTATATGGTTGGAATGGCCTTTGGTTGAAACTTTGTCTTTTTCCTTGATAACCTCCTTGGTATGGTGGCTTATTTTGTTGATAAGGTTGTCCTTGATTCTGACACTACTAATTAGGACCTTGGCCTTGTGACTGAAATGGTGGTGTGATTCCTTGACCTTGTTTCTTCGAATTTTTGACCTCTTTAGTCAAGGTCTACAACAAGTTAGTCATCTCTTGCTGACTACTTTGTTGACTATTCTTTATCTCTTGCAGCTCTTGAGAGAAGCTAGTTGTTAACTCTTGGCCACTAGTACTAGCTTAAGGTGCCAATATGGTGGGAATAGGGGTAAATGGGGGTACTTGGGTAGGTAAAATGGGTTGAAGGCTAGGAAAAATGGGCATTGGAGGCCTTCTAGCAATCATGCCTACTTGGATTAAATAATTTTCAGCCTTGATAGCTATGTCAAAAGCTTGGGGTAGAGAAGTACCACCCATAGACTGGATCATGATAGAAATTTGACCATTTAGACTTTGTAAATAGAATAGGAAGGCATTGTCAGCTGATGGTCTCACTAAGACTGGTATTCTATTCCATGTTTTAAGGAATCTACTATTGTAATCTGTCATCTGTTCTTGAGGGTCTCTCTTAATAGTTGTTAACTATTCAACTAGAGACAAATTATCTGATTTATCCTCAAAATGCTTACCTAATGCATCCCCTAACTCATCCCAAGAAGTAATAGAACCAACAGTTAGAGTTCTAAACCATTCTAGAGCCTTACCTTTTATAGAGGCTGCTACTAACTTTGTGGCCACATCCTCTTGAGTAATGTTCTGTATGCTACAGATGGTGGTCACATCCCTTATGTGTTTAAAACTAGTTGTCTACCCTTCACTTGTGAAATTAGGTATACTCTTAAGTGCCACCAAAGGCACATCATGATGTTGAGTAAAGGCCAATGGGCTACCTTGGTTGAATAGTACAAAAGCAAACTATCTTGCCATTGTAGGTGTTGGAATTTGAAGATTGACAACTATATGAGTTGTATTTTTTGTTGGATTTCAATCTTCCTCTAGATCTATGGTTAGAGATCTACCTCTCCTTCTAGAATGAAAGGGAAAAGGTCTCCTTTTTTAAGTATTAGGAGGTGTAGATTGAACTCTCCTTCCAGGAGATTTTCTTTGAGTTGACCTACCTTCATGACTTCTTCTTGAGGGAAACTCTAAAAATTGGGTAGGCTATGAGCTCCTAGTCTCAATCTTTCTCATAAAACTTTAAAAAAATTAGCCGTGATCTTTGAAATTAGTGGAGTCACCAGATATACTTGGTAAAATGACTTCTAAAAGCCTATTTTATGTAGTTTGTATATCAGAGATAACATATCTTTCAAATAATAAACTTCTTGTTTTGTCCCACCGGGCATGCCAGAATTGTTATACACTAAGTTTGCACCCTTGTCTCAAGCTCTCGTAGTCATGATAACCTAGTATAAAATGGAAATCATCTCCAGGTTGTGGGACCTTTGCTAACTAAGATAAAATCTCTAGGTTCTAGGCTAGTTCCTCTTGGATAATCACCTTAATTTGTTTCTTGACATGAAAGTAAAACTTTTGGAGGGAAAGGGATAGAAGAAATGCTTGTAAGGGAAATGACTTGAAAGAAAACTACCTACTAGGTGATGCACCGAAACTAGGGTTTGGATCTTAGTATGTAGGAATGAAATCAATCAAAAGTTCAGGTCTAGTAGGTCACAACTTATTGAATAGGCTTGCATAAATATTTCATAAGAGGGCCTGAGGATAAGACACAACTTATGACCTACAAACATACATTCACTTCTACAACTCAGTGTAGGATTGAGACAAGACTATTAAGAGGGTTGAGGTATACCCACAAGAACATCCAAATCAGATCAAACACAATAACACATAAGATTGTAGAAAGAAAGAGGGATCATGAATCCTAAAATATTGTTGAAAACATGCACATACTTTGATCCAATAAGAGATAATCCAAACAAGGAAGCATAGGGACATGAAGGATTGTCACAAAATACCTCTACAATATTTGTATTATCAATGGAAATTGTACAATTGTATAAGCCAAAGGGTAGAGTTGATACCATAGTTGACCCTTAAGAAGAGATGATTTTCTTCTACAATTGTGAACCTCTCTTTTTATTGAAAAAGTCAATTCTTGAGCTCAAAAGCTCCAAAAATACAATATATACATCTCAACTACCCACAGGTAGGAGTCAAAACTTACCTAACTAGGGTTATAGATCCACAAAAATATCAAACCCTAAAGGTACACTACTGACCCATCATGAAAATCACTGAGAACCGATCACCAGATCAGATCTTTCTCTTTGCATGTTGATCTCGGATTGAGTCCACCTACAGAAACAACAACTTTGACCCATCTACCCACCTACAACTCCACTAAGCCATGAAGGCTTCAAATCTAATCTTATTTCCCTGGAAGAGGTACTACTTGCAAAGGTGGTGGCAACTCTTTTCATCACGTCTCGGTGCGGGAACATGGCATAGTACCCTGCAACATTGACCAATGGTCACCTCCATCACCCTCTCACCCACAACCATCCTAAGAATTAAATTCCTGAGCTAACTGATGTCATGCATGACCAAAAGAATGCAAAACCCTAGCAAAACCAGTAGAAAGCATTCAAATTTTGAAATATAATGGCTAGCAGATATATTTTAAAATGTGACCTTCAATGAAGAACCTTTCTGACAGATGAACAACCTAGATGCACCTTTTAAAATAGTCTAAAGCCCTTTATGACAAGTCAACCACCACCACGGTAGTTAGCAGCCAATAAAAAATGATCAAATCAACATCTCTGAGAAGTCATGGGACCCACTTCCTTGAGAACACTATCAGATGACTATCGCTATACCACCGTGATAATGATTGAGCATCTTGAGCCTCCTGTATAATGATAGCCGTGAGATCTGATTGCACTTTATCTTCTTTAGAATGCCTTGACCCCACGGGCCCACTGGCAACCACCACATCGCACATCAAAAAACTAATCAAACTGTGCCATTTCAGATACACGTTACAACCTTCTAACATCAGACCCACTACTTGAGATACTAATCTAACAATGGGTGCATGACCTTATAGCCCCAGAATATTCCTTACGCTTATACGCCAGCCGTTAGATCCTTTCTATGCTAGGACGCCACTGACACATCAGTCCACCTAGAAATCCTCATCATCATTCGGTGGCTAATCAAAAGCATGCATGTCAGCAATATGTGGCATTGGGACCACCTAACATATCTCTTTATTCTGACCAATAAGGACTTGACAACTCATCCTGACCTGGCACCAGACCCACTCACAAGTCTGAACACTTTGGCAAATTTGATAGCTGGTGCAAGATCTCATAGTCTGACACAAACCTTTGAGAACACATGCCAGCTGTAGATCTTGCTAACTGGGACCCTATGTTATCTGAGACTGCCAAAATATCTAAGTGACCAGGTGACTGAAGGGAAGCTAACCACTTGCTAAATCACTGACTGCTATGGACTTAACCACCAAAATCTGGGCTATTATGCGAACAAGGGATTCACAAAATCACTGACTAAAAGATATCACTATTGTAGAACTTAGCAGTCACATGACTAAAGACATATTAACATTCACCAAGTTGCAAGATATTTGGCTGTGACCGAGAAACAACCAGCAATTATAAGAATTGATGTATTCACTAAGTCGCAGGAAGAAAAGAAAACCACCGAAAAGAAAAGGACAACTGGTGACTAGGCTAAAAGATTATAGCACGCATGCTAAAAAGAGGACTTAAGTGGCTGAGATAAAGTAACTAAAAATTAGAACAAAGGCTTAGGGTTTTCAAGGGTTTTGGCCTATAATGGCTAGTTTATGAAGTTTTAAACCTACAGACCAGGGGCTTGAAATAATTGCAGACGCCGGGAAACAAAATGTGAGGCCATGAAAATTTTAGGGATGCTTGGTAGGGGTAAAATAGAGACCTTGAAATAGATTCGGCCAAATTTTCATACACAGGGAAATTATGGTAACATGTCCAACTGAAAGCTGAATTCTTATTCAACATGGTTGTCAAAGGCTTAAGTAAATCTACAATGTTAGGCAAGAACCTCCTAACAAAATTAATCTTTCCTATAAAAGATTGGAGACTTTTCTTGTGATATGGTAGGGGTAGTTCTAAGATAGTTGTAATTCTCTTAGTTTCCAATATAATTCCTTCTTTGGATACTACATACCCCAGCAATTTTCCTTCATGAACTGCAAACGCACATTTCTTGGGATTAAGGGATATCCCAAATTCTCTACACCTTTCAAAAATGTGCCTCAAATGTTTGATGTGATCTACTACATGCAATGACTAGATAGTTATGTCATCCAAGTAGACCAATACAAACTTATACATGAGGCTCTTAAAGGCCATATCCATTTCCTTTTGAAATGTAGCACCTGCATTTGACAAACCAAAGGGCATCTTTTGATAATCCATGGTTCCCCACTTGGTTGTAAATGCAGTATTATATTGATTCTATTCATTCACTAAGATCTAATTGCATCCTGAATAGCCATCCAATAATGAAAATCTCTCAGATCCAGAGACACATAGTAAGATTTGTTCCATGGAGGGTAGTGGATGGTGGTCTTTTAATGAGGCTCTATTAAGATCCCTGAAGTCAACACATAACCTCAGCTCCCCATTCTTCTTCCTAATAGGAACAAGGTTGGAAACCCAACTAGTATGCTTGATGGGGTAGATGATACCACTTTCTATTAGTTTGATTACTTCTTTATGCATAAGTGGCTCAAGCTTGGGATTAATAGGCCTTTGTTTTTGCCTCACTAGTTTGGCATTTGGTTCCAATTCAATAGTGTGCTGAGCAAGGGATGGATCAAAACCTTTGAGGTCCTCATATTTCCATGCAAATACATCATTGAATTCTTTGAATAACTGAGTGTAAGCTTTCTTTTCCAATTTAGTGCTCACTTTTCCAAATTTTAAGCTCTTACCTGGTTCCAACTCTAATTTAACACAATGTTCTTATTGAACTACCAAGCTAGCTTTATTCTTCTTAACTTCATCATCCTTGTTGAAGACAGTCTCTAAGGTGACAAGACCTCTAGACATCTTATTAGACTTAAGTTGTATCACTTGATCACCATTGTTTTGTGATACTTCAAACAAGAATTGCAAAATATGTTCATCATTGTCAAACACCTGCCAATTGACATGATTATTAGGAATAGAGGGTCCGACAATCACTTTGATATGCTATTGGTCAACTTCTTTTGAAATGCTATTTGGAATGTTATACTGAGATCCAATAGTAGCTAACCTATCTACATTTTGGTTGAGCTTCCTAAGGATAGCAACAATATTGAAAGAATGGAAATATTTAATTGCATCCCAAACTCTATGTTTGTATGCTTTCATGGTGTCATATTTGGTTGCACTTATCCCTCTTACTTGGCTGACAACTAATTCACTATCACCATAAACTTTTAAGGCCTTAAGCCCTCTTTTTCTAGCCCACTCTAGTCCATTGACCAGACTTTCATACTCTAAAGTATTACTAGTGCAGGAGAAACTGAATCTAAAGGCACTATAGTAATTTTCTCCTTTTGGGGACACTAGCATAGCACCACCACTAGAACCATGTCTACTTCTAGCTCCATCAAAAAATAGTTCCCAAACCTAATTATTCTGATCTTCTGAATCAACACCTTCTTTGAGGAGGTTTGGTTCTATGGCTCCACTCTCTTGTATCAAATAACTTCCCAAACCAAAATCCTAGATAAGATTTTCTTGGGCCTCTGAAGCTCTCTCATCTAGAAGAATATTAGGGATACTTTCTATCTCTATGGTTGCTTCACTAATGGTTTGGAAATCACTGTCATCAAATATAGGGTAGTTTACATTGATGGCATTAGACACATATGGCTCTATATGGTGTGCTGCTAATGGCTCTAACTTAATGGTGACCTTGGTCCCATACCTTGTATGAAATAGCATGTGAGACCAATCAAAAGATAGATAGCCTCCTATCTTAGCTATAAACTCCTTTGAAAGACATATAGAAAATAATGCAGGGAGATCTATGATGTATATATCTAGGAGGATGGAAAAATTAGGACTAGCATGAAGGATCAGACTGGTATCCTTGGCCACACCTATAGTATTGACTAAGGATCCATCAAGTTGGGTAACATTCTTTTGGAAGGGTTCATATTTTAGTCCTAATTGGTCAGCTACTTTCTCTGGCATTACAGTGCTAATAGGTCCACTATCTACCATACAATTATGTACTAAAGATTTTCCAATAATTAGAGATACATAAAAGGGAGGTGGCTTTGAATTCCTACCTTGTGTGGCATTGGTTTTGGAGTTGCTACTTGGAGCCTCCTTTTCTTGATCAATGTTTACCAACATTAGCTTTGTAGCTTCTTTTGCATGTTGAGGAGTTGTCACTCATGTCATGGGCTTCTTCATAATTTTAGGCTATCCTAGAAGTGCCAGAGAGTCCCACATGGACATGGCATGACATTCACCTTCTTCATGTTGTCCACAATGTTATAAGGGGTCATAGTGTGCACTCTCTATTGTGCTTTCACTATGATGGGCTCCACTTATTTGGAATGTTGGCCTTCTTTTCTTGTGATGACAGGAACCTCCTTAGGTGTGATGGGATTAGCTTATTGCAGTGGCTCTACAGATTTAGTGGCTTTAGTACTAGAGTCATCTCTCTCCATGTCTTGAGATCTCCTTTTTGCTCTTGTATAAGAAACAAAAGAAACCTCATCATTGACTCCATTGAAGTCTAGTTGCTCCTAATTAAAGAGAGCAATCTCATTCTCTTGTGATTCTTGGTGAGGAACTGACCCACTAGATGAAACCTCTGATTGAGCTTGGGAGGCATTTTGAACCATTAGAGCTTGGTTTATCCATCCACTTGAACATGTAGCCTGATTGTGAGGCTGATTACAAGGAAAACACCGTTCATTATCCATAGCCATATTGTTTTGACTAGGAACCATATCCCTCACTGGGTTTACAGAATTTAGGGGTGAAAGGTTATATGGTTGGAATGGTCTCTGAATAAAACTTTGTATTTGTCCTTGATAACCTACTTGGCATGGTGGCCTATTTTGTTGATAGGGCTATTCTTGATTTTGATATTGCTGATTAGGACCTTGGCCTTATGTTTGAAATGGTGCTCTGATTCCTTGACCTTGTTTCTTTAGATTTGTTACTTCTTTAGTCAAGGTTTGCAACAAATTTGTCATTTCTTGCTTACTACTTTCTTGACTATTCTTTATTTCTTGTAGCTCTTGAGAGAAACTCATTCTTAGCTCTTGAGCACTACTACTAGCCTAAGGTACTAGTATGGTAGGAATATGGGTAAATGGGGGCACTTGTGTAGGTGCAATGGGTTGAAGGCTAGGAAAAATGGGCATTGGTGGCCATCTAGTAGTCATGCCTGCTTGAATCAAACAATTTTCAGCTCTGACAACTATGTCAAAAGCCTGAGGTAGAGAAGTACCACCCATAGATTGGATTATGATAGAAATTTGACCATTCAAACTTTGCAAGTAATAAAAGAAAGCATGGTCAGCTGATGGTCTTACTAAGACTGGGATTCTATTCCATGTTTTAAGGAATCTACTATTGTAATCTATCATTTGTTCTTGAGGGTCTCTCTTAATAGTTGTTAACTACTCAACTAGAGACAAGTTATCTAATTTATCCTCAAAATGCTTACTTAATGCATCCCCTAACTCATCCCATGAAGTAATGGAACCAACAGTTAGAGTTCTAAACCATTCAAGAGCCCTACCTTTTAAAGAGGCTGCTAATAATTTTGTGGCCACATCTTCTTGAGTAATGTTGTGTATGTTGCAGATGGTGGTCACATCTCTTATTTGTTCAAAAGTAGTTGTCTATCCTTCACCAGTGAAATTATGTATACTTTTTAGTGCCACCAAGGGCACATCATGATGTTGAGAAAAGGCCAATGGACTTCCTTGGTTGAAAGGTGAAAAGGCAAAGGGCCTAGCCATTGTAGGAGCTGGAATCTAAAGATTAACAACTATGTGAGTTGTATTCGCTACTTGATTTGAATCTTCCTCTAGATCTCTGGTTAGAGATCTACCTCTTCTTCTAGAATGGAAGGGAAAAGGTCTCCTTTTTGAGGTATCAAGAGGTGTTGATTGAACTCTCCTTGTAGGGGATGTTCTTTGAGTCAACCTGCCCTTGTGACTTCTTCTTGAGGGCAACTCTAAAAATTTAGTGGGCTTTGAGCTCCTAGTCTCAATATTTCTCATAAACCTTGAACAAGGTTAGCCCCGATCCTTGAAATTAGTGGATTCACTAGATATACTTGGTAGAACAACCTCTAAAGGTCTATTGTATGCAATCTATATATCAAAGATAGCATATCTTTCAAACAATGAACTTCTTGTGTAGTCCCACTGGGCATGCTAGAATTTTATACACTAAGTTTTCACCCTTGTTTCAAGCTCTCTTGGTCTTGATAACTTATTATAACATTAGAATCATCTCGAGGTTGTGGGAGCTTTGCTAACTGAGATGAGACCTACAGGTTCTAGGCTGGTTCTTCTTGGATAATCACCTTAATTTACTTCTAGGTAGGAAAAGTAAATCTTTTGAGGGAAAGGGATAGAAGGAATGCTTGGAAAGGAAAAATAACTAAAAGCAAACTACCTACTAGGTGTTGCACCAAAACTAGGGTTTGGATCTCAATATGTAGGATGAAATCAATGAGAGACTTAGGTCTAGTAGATCACAACTCACTGAATAGTCTTGCATAAGTGTTTCATAGGAGGGCCTGAACATAAGACACAACCAATGACCTACAAAAAGACATTCACCTCTGCAACTCAATGTAAGAATGAGACAAGACTATTAGGGGGCTGAAGTATACCCACAAAATATCTAAATCAGATTAAACACAATAACACACATAATTGCAAAAAGAAAGAGGGATCAAGAACCCTAAGATACCACCAAAAAAATCATATACTTTGATTCAATAAGAGATAATTCAAACAAGGAAGCATAGGCACATGAAGGATTGTCACAAAATACCTCTGCAATATCTAAATCATCAATGGGGATTACAAGACTAGAAGACTAGAGGGTAGAAGAAATACCACAGATAGCCTTCTTAGAAAGGGCTCTTTCTTTTTACAATTCCAACCTCTCTGAGCTTCAAAAGCTCCAAAAATCAATTATATACATCTCCCACATGCAGGCAGGAGTCAAAAACTTAACTAGGGTTACATAGGTTTACAATATAATAATCAAACCCTAGTGGTACTGATGACCCATCATCAAATCTCTGAGAACAGCTAGTGGTCAAATCAAATCTTCCCTTTACATGTTGATCTTTGCATTGAGCCCACCTGCAGACACATCAACCTTGATCCATCTACCCACCTGCAACTCCACTAAGCCATGAATGCATCCAAATCTGATCTTGCTCTGATATCTGGGTTTAAAATGATTAACCCTACAAAAGGTCGCACCAAGCTCATTAAAGCCTCTAGATGGCACGGTACTCTATAAAATCTCAGGTGCCAATGACTAGATCATCTCTCATCATCTTCTCAACCATCCCTATCCTGAGAATTTCAATTCTAGCTACCCATCTTGTTGCGTATGGCCGCAAAGAGAGAAACCCTAGCAAAAACTTCACAGAGAAATATTTATATTTGAATAATAACGGCTACCAGGTCATCTTTAAAACATAGCCATCGATGCAAAATATTCCTGGTAGATGAATGATTGTGATGCACCCTTTGAAACACTCTAAAAAAAACCTTTTTGACAAGTCAAATGCCACCTCGGTAGTCAGCGAGCAATCAAAAGCAAGCAAATCAGCACGTTAGGAAGGACCTTGGACCCACGTCCCTGAAAACACCATCAAACAACTGTCACTACACCACGATGCTAATAATCGAGCATTTTGGATCCGCGGTGTAACGAAAGCTGTGAGATCCTATAGAGAGTTCATCTCTTTAGAAAGCCTTGACCCCACGGGCCCACTGACAACTACCATGTAGCATACCAAACAACCAATCAAACTACACCATTTTAGATCCACGTTGCATACCTTCTAACATCAGACCCACCTGATAGAAGTCAGGTGATGGAGAAGGATCTAAGTCTATCACTACACTACTAGAATAAAACATGTGCATCTTGGATGTCCGATATAATGATAGCCACATGATCAAACCGAAGCTTAACCCGTCGAGAGGAAAGGGCCCACTATCAGATGCTGAATCACTAGACCGCTCATGAATCAGTAGCTGCCAAATAAGATGTGGTGGCACCGGTCCCACTGACACATTTTAGCATAGGAAGGGAAGGGAGATCGACGGTCATCACTATACCATGATTATAACACACATGCATCTCTAGCTTGTGGAATGGCGAAGACCATCAGATCAAACTGAAGATTAACCCGCAGGAAAAATATTATGCGCTGAGACCTAGGAAAGATTAATCTCCTAGACTTTAGGAAATATTTGGCACATGTAGAAATTGGAATGACTTAAGTTACCGAGATAAAGTAACATAAAAATATAATGTGGCCAAAGGATTTTGTAGGGTAATGGCTAGTTTTATGAAATTTTAAGGGTTTTCCTTCTAGCCAGAGACCTAAAAGATATTGCAGGGACTAGGGGAAAAGAGGTAGACTCATGAAATTTTTTGCTGTGTTTGAAAAGATAAAAATAGAGGCCTGGGGATTATTTTTTGCCAAATTTGTATGCATGAAAAAATTTGGGTAACACAACCACTAGCTCTACTACAAATAACTATCAGATAACAATCTGATCTGCAAGATCATACAAGACCTTTTCCACAACTTCACCAACTTCATCCTTTAGAACCTTAGATCTGATTTGCTAAGTCTTCCAAGTCATCCAGATCCATGACCTTTAATGATCCTCCAATCTGTCTAAACATCTACCCAAATATACTATAAATACTAGTCATCAGTCACAAGTCAGCTAGATGAAACCATTAACTCCCCCCAACAAATAATTAAATATCATACAAGTCACTTACAATTGTATAAAAATATTTAATTCAACATGTCAGCATATAACAATAGCTACCAATAATATATGTACCAAGTCAGCCAAAAAAATCACACAGAACTCTAGTCGCTAAGCCAGAACTACCGAGCAATAGTGAATTAACCGAGCATGCCAGGCATCGCCAAGCACCAATGTCGACAGAGCACCATAGGCATGATAGAGTAACACTTTCACCGAGCACTAGAGACTACTGAGTTCCTTTAGTGACTGAGCTTCCTTCAATGACCGAGGTCATCACTCAAGGCTGGGACCGAGTAACACCGGCCAAATACAAACACCCCATGTAGTATCATCGAGGACAAAGAATACCTCTGCCTTAACCTTGGATGCCCCTACATCAATTATGCTCTAATGTTAGTAATAAAATCTCCCCTGAAATGATAAATTATTGACCTAACAATTAAGATTTTGATTCCTCCTTTCAAAATGAATCAATCACAAAACAACATAGAATCCAAGTTTATCCTTTCCTAACAGAATTTCAGCAAGGGTAATCTTCTATGATAATTTACATGGTTTCTCTTTAATAATTCAACATTTACTTCTTACTGAAAATTTCATATGATCAAACTCTCTAAAAATCATGATCATAAGGTAATAAAAAATATTTGCCAATCATTTGTGGAAACATACAGGTGTTATAAGAGGTTTACATAATTTGTCGCAGATTAAAATAGACAACCAACTATTATTGCTCATGCTACATAAAGTACATCTACATCATATCATACCTTCAAATAAGAAAATAACAAGAAAAAATTACTAAATTTTCAATCAAGAGCTCAATGTGCAGGTAGTTTGAATAGATTTTGATTATGATTACAATCTATTTTCAGTGACTGGGCTCAAAGATAGTAGCTAATTTTGTTTGCATCAAAGGTTCCTTTTAAATTCATTTCCACCTATAAAATAAAACTGGTCTAAACACATAATATACTATAGGAAAGTCACAGTTTTTCAGTCATAGTTCTTGATACTTAGAGAACAATATGCTAAATTTTCCCAAAGATTTAAATATGACGAAATTGAAATATCTGTGTGCAGTCAACCGAAATATCAATAAAACTTTAAACAACTGACATATGGTAATTCATGGATGGTATTTTCTTACATTTATTACATATGCTGAAAAAATATGGTTTCTACATACGAAAATAATTTTTTTGTTCATTTCAAGGCAGTAAAGTCATAAATTCAAGGATAGTTTTGGGGTTTCTAAGGATAAATATCCTACGATAAAACTAGAATATATGTATAAGGAAAATTTGCAATGACTGTTTAATGATAAGCATAATTTCAAACATACTTTCATTCTCTTAACATATAATATCAAAATCAGAATAAAACCCTGGTTTTATTTATATTGGGAGTGTCTGATAATGTTCCAAATCCAACCTTTTGTCCCATCCTTCCTTCATTGTTTGCGCTTCCTCAATTGCGTCCATTTCATCTCTGTTTCACCTCTTTTTTTTTCCTGTACACTTTGACCCGCACCTCCTATTCTACTTCTCTTAAGGTTTAGAATAGGAAAGTTTCCTTTGTTTCGACCCTTCTCTTTGTATCCTCTTTGTGCTCTAAAATTCCCTACTCATCTACTACACTTGAATCCCCTTCTTTCCATGCGTGTCTTCACATATTTATTCTCTCATGTCTATTGTCCTCCTTCTCCCTTGTCGCGCAACCTTTTCTCTATTTTTTCCATTCTTCCTGGCACCTCTCCCTTTTAACGTCCTTTCTCTAATTCCTCCTCTATCTCTTGCCTTCTCCGTAACTCCCTCTCCACATCCTCTTATCACTCCCTTGGTCTGTTTCTATCCCGATGAACAAGGATGGAAAATGTCAATAAAATTTAGTGTTTCCCTTTTTGCATTAGTTTTTTTGACTCTTCTCTCCCCAAAACATAAGGAGTATCCTTTGAAAACTTCATCCCTTTTGCCACATTCTTCGGTCTATCACCCCCAAATACGCCGAGAGAGATTGAATATCATTATAAATGGTTTGTCTTGGTCGTATCTCCCAAACTCATCATGGTGTGCATGGTAGGGGAATGTGCATTTCAAACTCTTCCTCCTCTTTTTATTGTGTGATCTCAAGATATTCTTTATTTTAATTTTCCTCCCTTAAAACTACCACAATCCCTTCCTTTTGTTGCACAAGCTGAGTGTCAGTGATCTCCTTTTATCCACAGATTTAGGAAGTCACCATTTTAGGTTATGACACTACTGAAAACACTCCCAAATATTCCACTTTCCACAACACTAGTGATGCAGGAGCATCCTGGGTGTAAGAGCAATCTTGCACCACCCAAAAATATTTTTTTTTTTGAATTCAATAAGGGCTATCCTGTGCAGAGCTGCTATTTATGGAAAGTTACTATTTTTGGTAATTTTCGTCCGTGCTCGGAATGATCTAATTTCTTTCTTGGAGGTTCATTTTGGTCATATAAGTCTGTCAGTAAAGTTTCATTTCCAGATCAAGTGTATGTTGGAAGATATTGAAGATTTTTGGTATTGGCAGCAGGGTACAGAAACTTTGAACTCAGTTTTGAAGGCTTTAGAGGCCCCAGATGAGGTTGAAAATTTGGGTGATGGGTGCTTGCGTGGGTCAAGCCTGTAGAGCGCTTTGTGGCATTTCCGAAATGGGGTTATAATAGCCGATCGGGTCAACTGGTGATGACTTATGGTCTTCAGAAGTTGGGCCACCTGAAATGGCAAAAAATAATTTTCTTCAAAATTTCTGTTCGGGTTTCAAAGGTTATCTTGAGCTGACTATGATGTAATAAAATGTAAAATAAAATAATTCTATGTTTGGTCGGCCTTATTGGCTAAAATTCTGGAACCTTCCCAGGCGGTGGATAATTGCCTATATAAGGAAGGCTGTATTATTGTCTTAGGCAGTTCGGACTAATTCTAGGTAGTAGATCTGGGTATTGATTCAAGGCTTTGTCCTACAAAATATTGTAAGGGAATGCCCATGTGGCTTTGCATATTGTAATTCTGAAAGTTTGTAATTCCACATTTGTGGAGATAATAAGAAGCCAATTTTTCTGTTCTTGCATATTACTGTTGTTGTTTCTCTATTTCTATTATGGTTTGTGGTATTAAGGGGAGCACCCTTCATCAAGTGGTATCAGAGCAGGAGTTCTTGAGTGTGTAAATAGATCGCCGACTGTGAGGCAGTTTGCACCAGGACCGTGGCTAGGGTTTCAGCGTGCATCGCGAAAATGCCTCCACGAAGGGAATGTGGCGGAAGAGCTGGTGTTGTAACACCTGAGGTTAGAGAGCTGCAGAGACAAGTGCGAGCATTGCAAGAAGAGATTCGCAGAGGAATGAATCTTAATGTCAGAGATGAAAGCGAGGATGAAGCCGAAGAAGAATATCAAGAAGGAGAAGCTAAAATTGTGAACCAAGAGGAAGAAAGACTTTTTCGGGCGATTTCCAAGATTGGGAAAAGACCTAAGATTGAGGTTCCTACATTTTCTGGAAATCTTAACCCAGAGGAATTGATCGACTGGATCAATGAATGTGAGGAGTATTTTGAGTATGAAGATGTTGAGGATCCTGATAGGGTCAAATTTGTGAAGGCCAGACTGAAAGGTCATGCAAAGATCTGGTGGCAAGAAATTCAATTGGAGAGAAATAGAAGAGGGAAAGATAAAATCACAAGATGGGATCGGATGGTGGAAAAATTGAAGCAACAGTTCATTCCTGTTGATTATGAGCTTGACCTACTGAAGAAAATGCAAAGTTTGAAGCAAGCAGGAAAATCTGTTCACGAGTATACAGAGGAGTTCTATCGACTCCTCATCAGAACAGGCCATGCCAAAGCTGATAAGGAGAAAGTTGCCTAATACCTTAATGGGTTAAGGCCAAGCATTTAGGAGGAGTTGAATCTGGTTCGAATGAACAGTATTGAGGAGGCATACCAATTTGCCCTAAAAGTAGAGGAAAAGCTGAACAAGAAGTTCGAGAGCAGACAAAACGGAAGAGGTCACGGTGGACGATCTGGTGGATGGTCATATGGTGGCCGAAATGAAGATCCGAAAAAGAAGGATGAGGCCAGTAGCAGTCAAAATCAGCGAGAAAATAATTCCAATCGCTTCCAGGATTAGAATAATAGAGATCAAAGAGGAAGAGGAAGAGGACAAGGATCTGGAAGAGGAGGCTTCCGTGGAACATGTTTTCACTATGGAGAAGAAGGTCATAGGGCATTTGAATGTCCTTAGCGCCAAGGCAGAATAGACAGGAGAAATGAAGGCCAGGCCAGAGTTACGCATGTAGATGAAGATGCCAGATCATCAAATTCTGAAGATGTTGAAAGAGGAGAAAGGTTGATTAACAAAAGAGTCCTATTGAGTGGTGAGAATGAACTTGAGCAAAGGAGGAGCCTGTTTCACACCAGGTGCAAGTGTGAAGGTAAATGTTGTGATGTGATCATTGATAGTGGAAGCACTGACAATTTGGTGTCAGAAGAGACGGTGACAAAGTTGAAGCTCAAGAGACAAAAACACCCACATCCATATCGGATTGCCTGGGTACAGGATGACCATAAGGTCATGGTCAATGAACAATGCCTAGTGAAATTCAAGATTGGCAGATACCAAGATGAGGTATTGTGTGATATTATATCTATGGATGCATGTCATATGTTGTTGGGTAGACCATGGCAGTTTGACAGATGTGCTGTACATGATGGCCGTGTGAATACCTATTCCCTGACAAAGGATGGAGTGCGACATAAGCTAACACCATTGAAGGAGACTGAAGAAAAGGTATGTGGTAATGCAAGGATAACTTTTGTTGATGGAAGAAATTTCCTAGATGGTATGAGGCATGAGCATGTATGTTTTTCTTTAATTCCAAAAGTTGGTAAAGAGGAAGTAGAAGATGTTCCTGTAGAAGTTGTAGATTTGTTGAATGAGTTTCAGGATATTATATCCGATAACGTGCCTGATGGATTACCACCAGTCAGGAAGATTAGTCATCAGATGGACTTGATCCCAGGAGTGAGTTTGCCGAATAAGGAAGCACACAGAATGACACCTACAGAAAGTGAGGAGTTGAACAGACAAGTACATGAACTGTTACAGAAAGGATTCATCTGTGAGAGTCTAAGTCCCTATGCTATACCAGCGGTATTAGCACCAAAGAAGAATGGAGAATGGAGGATGTGTACAGATTCTAGGGCAATAAACAAGATCACAATCAAGTACAGGTTTCCATTGCCACGAATGGATGATATTATGGACTGTTTGAGTCGAGATGTGTATTTCTCAAAGATAGATCTGAAAAGTGGATATCATCAGATTCGGATCAGAGAAGGAGATGAATGGAAGACTACCTTCAAGACAAAGGAAGGACTGTATGAGTGGTTAGTCATGCCTTTTGGGCTAACCAATGCACTGAGCACTTTCATGCAGCTCATGAATGAGGTTCTGAAAGAATTTCTGGGTAAGTTTGTCATTGTTTACCTAGATGATATTTTGATCTTTAGTAAGACATTGGATGAGCACATGATGCATATTCGTATGGTATTTGAGAAGTTGAGAGATGAGAAATTGTTGATTAATTTGAAGAAGTGCAGTTTTGTGAAGAAAGAGTTAGTGTATTTGGGATTTGTAGTTTCAGTAGAAGGTCTAAAAATGGACCCAGAGAAGGTATAGGCTATCCTTGAATGGCCTACTCCAAGGAGTGCTACTGAGGCAAGATCTTTTCATGGTCTAGCTAGCTTTTACAGAAAGTTTAGCAGAAATTTTAGCAGTATTTGTGGACCCTTGACTGAAACAATGAGAGGGGATAGAAAAGAGTTTAAGTGGACTAATGGGGCAAAAAAGAGTTTTCAATTGTTGAAACAAAAAGTTACAGAACAGCCAGTTTTAGCACTTCCAGATTTTAATAAGGTGTTTCAAGTAGATTGTGATGCTAGTGGTACTGCAATAGGAGATGTTATGAGCCAAGAAGGTAAACCTATTGCTTATTTCAGTGAGAAGTTAAATGATGCCAAGAGGAAATATTTTGTTTATGATCAGGAATTTTATGCTATAGTTCAGGCATTAAAGAAGTGGAGACATTATCTGCTTCCTAAGGAGTTTGTTTTGTATACTGATCATCAAGCTTTGTAATATTTGAATAGTCAAGGAAAACTGAATCAAAGGCATTTGAAATGGGTTGAGTTTTTGCAGAGCTATACATTTGTTTTGAAACACAGGAGTGGAAAGTCTAATAGGGTTGCAGATGCTCTTAGCAGAAGGCAGCTATTACTGACAGAAATGCAGATTGAAGTGGTTGGGTTCGAGGAACTCAACAATTTGTATCCAGAGGATCCTGATTTTTGTGAAGCTTGGAAGGCTTGTACAGAACCTGTTACTCTAGACATGACGAAATGGTTGGATTTCATCATCTAGGATGATATGCTATTCAGAGGGAGTCAATTGTGCATTCCACGAAGTTCTATGAGGGAGAATCTCATCAAGGAGAAGCATAGTGGAGGATTGGCTGAACATTTTGGTCATGATAAAACCCTTGGTTTGGTTAGTGAGAATTATTATTGGCCACAGTTGCAGCAAGATGTGAAGAAGTTTGTACAGAGTTGCCGAGTATGCCAGATGGCGAAAGGAGTGAAGTAGAATATAGGATTGTATCAGCTATTACCTATACCAGAGAAGCCTTGGGAGGATATCAGTATGGACTTTGTTCTTGGTTTACCGAGGACACAGCGGGGACATGATTCAATTTTTGTAGTAGTTGACAGATTTTTGAAGATGGCACATTTCATTCTCTGTAAGAAGACTAATGATGTTGTTCATGTAGCAGAATTGTTTTTCAGAGAAGTAGTGAGACTTCATGGTTTGCCAAAGACCATAGTTTCAGATCGGGACACTAAGTTTGTTGGATATTTCTGGTGAACATTGTGGAAGAAGTTGAAGATAGATTTGAAGTTCAGTTCATCACATCATCCACAGACTGATGGAAAGCCAAAGGTGGTGAATAGGAGTTTGGGAAATTTGCTGAGATGTTTGGTTGGAGATAAGCCAACAGGATGGGATTTGATTTTACCACAGGCGGAATTTGCATACAATAATTCTGTCAACAGGAGCACTGGTAAATCACCATTCCAGATTATATATGGAAGTAGTCCAAGAAATGCATCTGAATTGAGAAAGATAGATAAAGGAGAAATAAGTAGTGATGAGGCTGAGGATTTTGCAGAACATTTGAAGCACATCCATGGGGAGGTGAGGAAGCATATTACCAAGATGAATGCATAGTATAAGGCTAAGGCAGATGAGAAAAGGAGGTATAAGGAATTTCAGGTTGGTGATGAAGTCATGGTTCATTTGCGGAAGGAGCGGTTTCCAGTTGGTACATATAACAAGTTGAAAATGAAGAAGTTTGGACCATGTAAGGTATTGAAGAAGCATGATTCAGGAAATGCATATGAGGTAGAATTGCCTAGTGAGCTGAATATTTCACCAGTGTTTAACATTTCAGCTCTAATAGAGTATCATGATGGAGGTGTTGAAGATGAGATCACAACAGCACAGTGGAGTATTCCAGCAACTAGTTCAGACACTAAGGAGATCGAAGATATACTGGACAGTCGTGTTGGCAGAAGCACAAGGAACATGACATATGAAGAATATCTAGTCAAGTGGAAAGGATGACCTGTTGAAGATTCATCATGGCTGACAAAGGAGGAGGTTAGCCGTCTTGGTTTTCCTCTGCACACCTGAGTCATGACAGGGTCACTTCTCAAATTACCCTGGGTGTCTGATGCAAGAGCATCCTGGGTGTAAGAGCAATCTTGCATCACCCAAAAATATTTTTGTTTTTGAATTCAATAAGGGCTATCCTGTGCAGAGCTGCTATTTATGGAAAGTTACTATTTTTGGTAATTTTCGTCCGTGCTCAGAATGATCTAATTTCTTTCTTGGAGGTTCATTTATGTCATATAAGTCTGCCAGTAAAGTTTCATTTCCAGATCAAGTGTATGTTGGAAGATATTGAAGATTTTCGGTATTGGCAGCAGGGTACAAAAACTTTGAACTCAGTTTTGAAGGCTTTAGAGGCCCCGGATGAGGTCAAAAATTTGGGTGACGGGTGCTTGCGCGGGTCAAGCCTGTAGAGCGCTTCGTGGCATTTTTGAAATGGGGTTATAATAGCCGATCGGGTCAACTGGTGATGACTTATGGTCTTCGAAAGTTGGGCCACCTGAAATGGCGAAAAATGATTTTCTTCAAAATTTATGTTCGGGTTTCAAAGGTTATCTTGAGCCGACTATGATGTAATAAATTGTAAAATAAAATAATTCTAAGTTTGGTCGGCCTTATTGGCTAAAATTCTGGAACCTTCCCAGGCGGTGGATAATTGCCTATATAAGGAAGGCTGTATTATTGTCTTAGGCAGTTCGGAATAATTCTGGGTAGGAGATCTGGGTATTGATTCAAGGCTTTGTCCTATAGAATATTGTAAGGAAATGCCCATGTGGCTTTGCATATTGTAATTCTGAAAGTTTGTAATTCCACATTTGTGGAGATAATAAGAAGCCAATTTTTCTGTTCTTGCATATTACTGTTGTTGTTTCTCTATTTCTGTTATGGTTTGTGGTATTAAGGGGAGCACCCTTCATCAACTAGTAGATCAAGTAAGCATGGATTGATTTCTTGTAGACCTAAACTTGAAATATCATTGTTAATTGATGTTATGACTAAAAACATAGAGAGCTTCCGCTCCTTAGAATCTCAGGTAACTTGAAACCTAATGGTTCAAAAAGAAAGTAGAGGGTTGGTATAAATGAGAGATCTCTTGGAGGGTTTCAAATTCAGCCAGAGGTGAGAGTTATACACAGTATAATGAATAATAAAATTTTGAGTGAGTTACAAGGTATGTCATTATATGTAGGTAGGGTCCCATAAACTAGTTCATTTTATAGGTGAATTTTCTTTCGATGGATATTTTGTTGTCATACAAGTATAAAAATTTGTTCGGTAATAGTGGAAGGGAAGAGTTATGCACTGTGTAATGAATAACATAATTTTGAATGAGTTATGAGGTATGTTATTTAGTCGGTGGGGTCCGATAAACCAGGTCATTTTATTGGTGAATTATTTTAAAAGTATAGATTCAGAGATAAGCAATTTTATGAATTTCTTAGGTCGATATTTCATTCTCATACAAGTATAAAAGTTTATTGGGTAGTAGTGGAAGGGAAGAGTTATACACAGTGTAATGAATAATAGAATTTTGAATGTGTTACAAGGTATGTCATAGTGAGTAGGTAGGTTGGGTAGTAGTGGAAGGGAAGACTTATACACCATGTAGTGAATAATAGAATTTTGAATGAGTTACGAGATATGTCATAATGAGTAGGTAGGTAGCCATAAACTTGTTCCATTTAGGGTAGAGTTCTACACCATGTAAATAGAAAGGGAATTTTCAATGACTTATGAAGTATGTGATAGTGAGGTAGGGCACAATAAACTAGCTTGATTTTTTGGTTGAGAAGTTTCAACCTATGACTACATATCCAACAACTTAAATGCTTCAAGATTGCTATAAGACTCTATAAATATTATAATTAACTTGAAAAGTCTATCTAAGTATGATGAATAAATTTTATGTTACAAGTAATTTTTAATATAGTCTAAATAAACTTCTACCACTTAAAAGAAGATAAATTATTTAAAAAATATTTTTTCTAGATTAAATGAAAAATTAGTATTAATTGGCTTATTGCTAAACTTTGGGATGTTGTAGTTTTGATAGATTGCAAATTGTTATGGAAGCATGCCGTGTGAGAGATTTAAAGATTGTAACTTGTAATGAAAGCATGTGATGTTATATGTCTATAGAGTGCAACTTTCTATCAAACCTTGCGGTGTTATAGTTTTAATGATTAGGAGTTGTGATCAAAAAGTGTGATGTTATCCTTTTAATGATTGGGAGTTGTTATCATGGAAATTTGATGCCACCTATTAAATTCAATTACTAAATTAAAGGTTACCATAATCAAGTTCCTTAGACACTAAAAAGTGAAAACTAAAATAGACTTTGATGAAAAATTTACACAATTAAAAATTATTTTTGACAATGATGTAAAAATGTTTTTTAAGTTATTCAAGGAGTGAAAGGTCTTCATTAAGATTATGAGATGTGATTATTCTTTTAAGTGGTTAAAAAATAATAAATTTATTTAATTAAATATCTTATGGATACATAAATAACATTTCAATGCATTTTTAATTAGAGATTTTAAGAAGAATAAAATAATTATATATTTCTTAAATACACCTATTTAAAAACTCAAAGGTGTATCTATCTTCAAGTATTTACTAATCCAAATTTGATTTTGTTCCAATTAAGCTTAGAATTTAATTATTATAAGAGAATCATCGGGTCATCTAAATTCAATTGACCAAAAATATAACAATCTAATAAAATCAAAACTTAGATTCTTCTTAAAGATGTGTCAAAAATATCTTACTATATGGTTTAAAGATTGATAAATACATTAAACATTTTGATAATTAAATGAGTACTATAATTCAATAATTCATTACTCCTAATAATATATTTTATATATTATTTTATCTTGTATTTGAGAATTATAGGGTGATCTAAATTCACAAAAAATATAACAATCTAATAAAATCAAATCTTAGATTCTTCTTAAAAATGTGTCAAAAATATCTTACTATATGGTTTAAAGATTGAAAAATACATTAAACATTTTGATAATTAAATGAGTACTATAATTCAATAATTCATTACTGCTAATAATGTATTTTATATATTATTTTATCTTTTAAATAAAAGATACCAAAAAGCATATTTTTCAAATATGTTTGCCTTGAAATATGATAATTGTTCAAAGAAATAAATCATATAGAGATATCAACATATGTCTAATGTGATTTTTCATATGTACACATAATGATAATAACCTATACATTATTGGAATATTTTGTTATAAATACAAAATGAAAAGAACAGATTCAATGTCACAAGTCATGTTTATGGAACTTTATTACCATTTTCTATAAATTATAGTGATATTTGACTATAAACATAAGACATTCTATGGTACTTAAAAATGAATAAAAGTATCAAAAAAATTTATGTCATCAATAATAATACTAGCATGCATCACTTATATAGTTTATTACAATTATTGAAGAAAAAGAAAGATGAAGTTAAAAAGTAACACTCTATGTTGAATACTCTTTGTGCCCTCAATAATCCTTAGTAAATAAATTTTATTCATAAAAAATTAAATATATAAAAAAGATGAGCATATCAAAAATATTGGGAAAAATTACCTTTCCCACTTCCCCCTTTCTCCTAGGGTGCGACATGAGAAAGAATGAGAGTGGAAAAGGGTTTTCAAATGATGGGGGTCTAGAGGGAGATGAGGTTGATAATGAGGATGATGATGGTCCTTTGGTTTTGGTTCTTGATTCTCTCACATGCTCTCTATGCAATAGTTTCTTTCCTATTAGTAATAGTGTTGTAGTGTTTGTTAGTGTTACTGCTAGCCTTCTTTATGTCTTTGTGGCTATGGAGTCCCTCTTGCATTATTCTACCCTAATATTGTTGGATCTATTAGATGATGGGTCCTATGCCCACTTTTTGTAGTTGGTTTCTTGCTATTTTCCTCCTAGAGAAGTCTATTGTGGTTCTTGGTGCAGGGGTTAGGCATATGTTGGCTCCCCCTTTTCTCTTTTGTGGTTAAGGCTTCTTACCATGTTAGTTGTAGTGGTGGGTAGTGGATGTGGCCTTTTTTAGTAGGATTCCCTCTTTCTTGAGGTTGTATTTTCTTTATTTCTTGATGGCTAGAGAATTTTTTTTTACTCTAGTTTATGGTAGGGGTTTTGTATTGGTATGTGATGACTAATCATGTTGTTGAGCTTAAATTTTTGTAAATTCATCAAGCATGATTTCTCCCCAAGATAATTAATGAGGGAGTGTTGATGAGATAGAGCTACTAATTATGGGTTGGAGGCAGAGCCCACAATAACTTGGGTCTTAGAAAAAAAACCCTAACGGGGATTATTGGGGGCAATGCCCCATTTTAGGGATTTCAATGGAAGAACCCCCCCTAAAAAAATTTCCTATTATTTAGTAAATTAACTATTATTTCATGTATATAAACTAGTTTTGTAAACTACCTTAAAGGCTTATAATTATTTGCTTGTGTAATGTGAAATATCAACATACTTTAATTTTCTCTTTATTGGATAATAAAAGGAAGTGAACAAGTGTTTATCTCATTGATGTATTCCACATTTGTTGAAGCACATTAAATATATGGGTTAATGTATTCTTTTATATTTTGCTTCTTTTATTTTGCATTAAATTTTAATATTGTTTATCACTCTGGTTTTCCCTAAAATCCAAACAAAATGCTATCAAATAAATTTATTTTAGTTTTTTAATACAAATTCTCATATTCAAGTGAGACCAATGGTAGAATGGAAATTTGAGATTGATAAGTTCAATAGCCAAAACTATCATCAATGGAAAATTGAAATGGAGTATTATCTATATCAAATGGACCCTTACTTATTGTTGGGAAGAGTCTCAAAGAAGCTAACGAATATGAAAGATGTACAATGGGAGGTTTTAGATATGAAGGCACTAGGAACAATACAATTGTACCTAGTGTCATCGATAGGTTCTAATATAGTAGAAGAAATAGAAATTATGGGTCTAGTAGTGGCATTACACAAATTGTATGAGAAACTATCAGTCTCCAATAATGTATTTAAGTTAGAATATTTAATTAATATACAGATTCCAAAAGGCGGATTATTTGTTAATCATTTAAATGAGTCTAAAAAAATGCTAGTCTACTAATCTCTATGAAAATAAATTTTGATGAAGAGGTTAAGGCTCTCTTAATTTTGGGATCATTGTTAGAAAGTTGTAATACCTTGTTAATGGTTGTAAGTAAGTTTGTCTTTGGTTGAAGAAATTTAAATTTTTATGATATTTTTGGTACAATTCTTAGTGATTGAATGCAATAGAAAAGTACAAGTGATAAAATAGGTAATACATTTATTATTAAGAATAAGGAAATATAGAGAGAAATAGGAAAAGGTCGGGAACTGCATTAAATCTAGAAAGGGAAGATCTAAATTGAGGGAAACGTTAGAGTTCTAATGTTCTAGGAAGAAAGGAAATATAAAGAAAGATTGTTAGTCCCAAAATTGAAAACAAGGAGATGGAAAACAATAAAATAATAATGAAGTAAATGTATTACAAAAAGAATAGAGAAAAGATAGTTCTAGGAACACCACAAGAAATGATGTGCTTGAAAGCGTGTGATAAGTACATGATATTTCATACAATACTTCCATTATAGTTTTTATAATATGTCATAGATACTATTTTTTACTTAATAAATAGAGAGCCTTCAAGTTCCTTAAATGGTCATATTCTAGAGGAGGCGTGGATGGGTAAAAGTATAAACTATTCATTCCTAAAAAAAATGGTTGTGATTAATTCCTCCATATTGACATTTAGAATAGGACAAAGCTTGAGGATAAATCCAAGAAGTGCAATTTTATTGTGTATGGAGTTAATAATCGTAGTTATCATTTATGAGATTATGAAAATCAAAATCTACTAGGAGGATAGATGTCATATTCAATGAGAAGATAATTTATAAAGACCAGTTGAAGGAAAAGAAATAGCAAAAATAAAATAGAGAATACACAATTATTGATGACATTCTTGAACATATACTACAATAAATGCCAAAAAATATTGAGAAACTAGAACAAAAATAGGCTCCTACAAGAAGATCTTGTAGAATAATTAGATCCCATGAATGATTATCTCCCTTATTATATATTATGTAAAATATTGAGTAATTTTGGAAAACCAAAATGTTATGTAGAAGGAATGTAGTTTGAAAAGGAATGAAAGAGGAATTGAACTCTCTGATACAAAATTAAACTTGGGACTTAGTTGAATTACGTAAAGTTAAAAGAGCACTACTAAAAAGGTAATTTTATAGGTTAAATAAAGAAAATGGAGGAGAGAAAAGATATGAGGTTACACTTGTGGTAAAATATTTTGTATACACAAAAGGTATTAATTTTGATAAAATATTTTCTCTTGTTGTTTAGATGAAATTAATTTTAACTATTTTAATTTTTTTGGATACAAAAGTCTTTCATCTCAAACAATTAGATGTAAAGACAACTTTTCCCCATCGAGATTTGGAAGAAGAGATTTATGTGTAGAAACCATAAGAATATGAGGTCAAAGGTAAGGACAACCTAGTGTGTAGTTTAAAGAAAAGATTGTATGGCCTAAAATAAGAACTTTGAAAATGGTATTTTATATTTGACAATTTTATGGTTTAATAAGGTTACAAAAGATGTCATCTTATCATTGTGTATTTCAAAATATTTGACAATGGTAGCTATATCATTTTTATTATTATAAATTGATCACATGATTATTTTTTTATTAAGGTAAAATAGGATTTGAAGGGCCCCCAAAGCCTTCTACAAATATATTTTTCTGGGATTTGGAACCTTTTGACTAATAGCTATAAATTATATAGATTAAAAAAAAAATCCAATATATAAATTAAGAACAATAATGTAGAGGAAGAAACCATACAAATCATAGGCTATAATAGCAATAGAAAAAACAACTAATCACAATACAAGAGGATGCTTTAGGATTCCTTAACCTAAACAATGGGTCTTTAAAAGACTCTCATAACCTTTGCTTGTAGAAATTTAAAGATAAACTATAAAAGGTTAATTGAAAAACTTGAACCTCCTAAGCAAGAAAGAGTAAGGCAAAGAGTGATTTTTTTTTAAATTCTCCAAAAATATTTACATCGGATTTAGACATGGCTCACAAAATTATCCTATAGTAGATAATGAAAGCTTCTAATATAAATTCATAACCTCAATTATGGAACCCCTTTATACCTCAATAAAAAAGGAACCTACCTTAATAGGAACAATAGTATGAGAGAAAACCATCTAGAAGAGCTCCACTTGAAGAAACCTTGCGTATAAGTAGGAAAATCCAATATGAGAGAATGTAAAGAATATTTTAATATCTTTGAAAAGTAAAATATCCACCATAATAGGGGATTTAATAGGCTCAATAAGAGCCATAAAATAGGAAATAAGGAGAAAAATGAGCCAAACCCTCTCGTTATCCATAGGAAAAATCCACACCTCATTAAAAGAAGACATCACCTCCATAGGACTCCCATGAGAAAGAACCAAGAGATGAAAAAAACAAGATATCAAAAAGGAAAAAAATAACTGAACAATAGGCTACAACAAGGGGGATAAAAATCCTAAAATGAGAACCAACCCTTAACCAAAAATAATAGGAAGCTAGAATATTCCCTTGAAAACTAGTAGCAAAAGAGTGACCTAAAAAGGACCAAAAAAATACACAAAATATGGCCCCAAGAAAGCAAAGAGAAGGCCAAAACCAAAAAAAATAATGCAAAAAGGCTTCAATTTCTAGACAGAAACATGGAATGAGAACCCCCCATTTCAATTTCTAAAACCTAAAATGCTTGGACAAAGGTACCCAAAACTAAAGGGATTTGAGGTAGATAGAGAAGCCTGTAGAAACCAAAAACAACAAGAAGTAGAGAACCACAAGGATAATACAATGGATACCCCTTCCTAGAAATAACCAATGCCCCTACCTTAAAATTCATAACAAAGACCATTAGACAATACAACCACACAAAGATGGAAAGAAACACAAACTACAAAAATGACAACCCAAAACCCACCAACATCAACTATAAAAATGCAAAAAGAAGGGAGAAGAGGTGCAAACAAATTGATCAAACCCATAAAATATTCATCACCATAATCCTCCCCCTTAGATTCAATGCCTCCATACTATGGAAACCCTCTCCCTCCTCCTCCTCCCTTCAAACTACCTTTCCCACATCTCTCAGTGCAAAAACATACTCACTTGACCATCTATTTTGCTAGAATTCATGTTGTGTTTTTTGTTGTCTCCAATATATAGAATGTAAATGAACTTAAGAAGAAATTAGAAAAGGTATTTTCAATCAATCATTCGAGTGCATCAAAATAAATACATGGTATGAGAATAACAAGATATAGAGAAAATCACAAATTAACATTCTTTCAAAGTGATTAAAAAGAAAAGGTGTTAAAGAGATTTCAAATGTAGGATGCAAATTGACTTAGTACACCTTTTTACAATAATTTTAGATTTACTATGAAAATGTGTCCCAATACACAATAAGATATATATAAAATATGTCTATGGTTCAATACTCTTCAAAATTTGGTAGTTTTATGTGTGTCACGGTGTGTACAAGGCTAGATATTACACATACATTGGGAGAATAGTAAGGTATATTTTAATTAAAAATAGAATAGTGTTTAGTTGGACTTCAGGGTTGCAAAATGTTTTTTCACTCTCTACCATAAAAGAATGGTATGTTTCTTCTACTAAATCTAATAAATAGATGATTTGATTACAAAGGATTATGGAAGAATTTGGCAAGAAACAAGAGAATAGAAGGTTGAATAGTGATATTCAAAGTGTCATTCATCTTGTGAATAATTTATTCCATCATTATAAGATGAAACATATACATATTTGCTACCATTCCATATGTTCAATTTTAGAGGATGAATAGTTAAAGCTAGAGAGGATACAAACTAGTAAGAGTTTTGCAAATATGTTGGCTAAGCTAGTAAGAAGAGAAATTCACTTCCTACTTAATTTCTATTGGCCTTCAAGAATAATAGTAGTGGAAATGAGAAATAGAAAAATCCTACATGTGTCAGTCTAGTGGGAGTTGCAACTATGTTCATCCAAGATCAATCTCCGAGTGGTAGATTGTTTTTTTGTTGAGCCTAATCATCGTCCAAGGGTGATATTGTTGTATGTGGCAACTGATCATATTTTTTAGCTTAAATTTTGGTGACTTTTTCAGCCATAATTTCACATTAAATTAATTAATAGGGAAGTGTAGGATTAAGAGCCCCTACTGGGACATTGGTGGTGGATCCTATAATAGAGGTATGGAGAAAACACCCCTAGGGGAGATACAAGGGATAGAATCCCAAAATTCAAAATTACCTATCATTTAAAAAAAATAGTGGGTTATCATTTTGGACACGTAAAACTATCTTTACAAAAAACTTGAAATGCCTATAAGTGTTTGTGTAATGTGAAAGATCATCATATTCTAAGTTTCACAATGCTAGATAATATAAAGAAGTGGAGGATTGTTTCTCTAGTGCATATAGCCCATGTTGGGTGAACAAAATTGAATCTCTATGTTATTGTGTTTAGTTATCTTACCTCTCATATTTTTCATTATATTTTAATATTATTTAGTACTCTAGTTTTATTTAAAACCCAAACATTTTCTATTTTGGGTTTGTTTGATGAGGCTTTTCTCGTTGAGGCTAATTTGATCTAGGCTTTGATCTAGGGTTTAATCCCTTCGGGGGTTGCTTCTACCCTTGAAGTGTGTATTCTCTATTTTTTTTTTCTATGGCCAATAATTTTCTACTAATTTTAAAGGGCTTGTTCTAGCCTCTATATTTTTAGTTAAGGGTTGCTTCTAGTTTTGAGCCTATGTTTTCCACTATTTGATCTTGGTTCTTTATGTTCTATTTTATCAAGTGGTCTCTTTTATTTTTTTCTCTTATTTCACCCATGTGTTCCTCCTATAGAGGTGGAGTCTTCCCCAATTGAGTTGTTAAATTTTCATGTGGTCGTGGTGACATTTTGGCTCATTCTTCTCATTTCTTCCTCTTTTGTGTGATGCCCAAAAGTTGGGACAAAACACAACCAACAAATTTTTTAAAAAAGTGATAAAGTTCCTACAAACAGGATGTGGGTTAAAGAGTTCAACGACGAGGCTACAATGATTCAGGTAAAAAACCTCGACAATGTGGTCTATAAAGGATGCTATAGGAACATTAATTAAGGTCAAGTATAAAGAATGTCTAATGTTTACATTAAGTCCAATCTGTTCATGGAGCTTAATTGGTTTGATTGGAAATACAGGATATTCATGAATGCTTCGTCAAACTTATTATTAAATTAGTATATGAAAGCTATAAGTCTTAATCACTAATTATATTTATTTATTATATAATACTAATTAATAATTATAAAATATTAATTAAATAATATAGATATTATTTAATTAATAAATTATAATTTATTATCTAATATTTAATGCATGTTTAAAAATATCATTATAGAACAAAATAGAAATTTCCACTAACTATAAATCTCCTTGCATCACTTAATATCTTCCTATACTAATATTAAATCCAAAAGAAAAATAACAAAATAACATAAATTATATCATAACTTTATTACCCACTAAACAATCTTATTAACTATCTAAGCATCTAAAAAACTTCTAACTAAACTAACTAAATTAATCCATCTTTATTCACCAAAATATCCTAAACTATCTACTACCCTATCTACCTTAATAACTACCATCCTTTCCTAAATATCTAACCTTCTAAACTAGCCCTCCCACTAGCCTCTAAACCTCCTCTACTCATGTGCCATGAGGAGATTGAAATTCAAATAAAGCAAGGGGGGCACAATTCAAGGTAGAGATGATGTGTATTGAAAGGAGGTTTAAAATAATGCCAAGACATGACAACCCACCTACCCTTTTCAAGCTTCAACAAGGAAACTTTTAAACAAGTTTATCATCCTCCAAATATCAGTGTGGATTTAGGAGACAAGGCATTTTACAAAGCTTAACCAAACTTGCTTAGGTGGCACTTAGTACACCATCCCATCATCCAAAAGGATTGGGATTAATTACAAAACCTTAGCCTTCATCCACCTGCGCCTAGGGGAAAGGCTTGTCAAAAAGGTGAGTAAGTGATATTTGTTAAAAGTTTTATTTTATTTATTGCTTTGACAAAGGTGGCAGCATTTATATTAAAATAAGACTGTGGTAGGAATTTTGTATGGGAATTCATTCCCATACAAAATCCAGAGAGCTATTTGCTCTTTAAAAATTTCTGGGTAGCGTTATTTTGTTTTAGCACTACTTAGTTCATCATTTTTTTTTGAAACTCATTAAGCATAGCAATGAAATTTTAATGGTTCCTAATATGGAATGAAGAGATTAAGTTATTGCATTTAAATAGTATTTCAACAAGGTTTATCATAGTTTGTTTGATAATCAAATAAGGTCTTTCTAAAGACTAAATGCTCAAAGTTTTCATAGTTTCTTTTTGAAATCTTCATTACAATATATGAGCAGAGCAAGAAATTGAAAGTCTAATGATTTCTTAGATGGAATTTAGGAGTTTATAAGACTAAATAGGATAGTGTTCTTCTATGAATAACATAGTCAATTTTGTAAGCCAAATTAGAGCACTACTAAATGACAAATTTGTTCAAAGTTTCAAAGTAGTTTCTTGACATTTTCAAAGGACTAAGGAGTGATTCAAGCATAAATTTAGAGTTTGTTTGTATAGTCCTTAGCCAATTTAAAACATCAAATGAGACTAAAAACTACTCAATTCATCCAAATAAGTGGTGATAACATATCAATATAGATTCAATCAACTTGGTGATCTTATTGCAATAATTTAGAGAGTAAATTCAATGGCCAAGAGAGAATGAAGGTCTTTTAAGAATCATGCAAGGATTCAACTTCCATAATATGAACTACATAATCCTCTCATTATCTTTGTTCCCATTGAAATTTACATCATTCCTAGGTTACAAAGTAACATTGCAATATTCAAATGAAGCTTGCTTTTCTTTACATGAATCTCATAATGAAAGCATCTTCTAAAATATAAATTTGGCAATGATAGATCAATATAGCAACATGTTTTTCTTTCTAAATACATTATACAAGAGCTCCAAAGGGAGATTGAATACATCATTCCAAATTTACAAGGATGAATCAAATATGGAGTGAATTCCTCTTTCAAACATAGAGTGAATTCCTCATTCAAACACATCAAAGCAAAAGTCTTTATCTTCTTTAGCATCATGCTTCCATACTTCAAAATCTGCAAATGCAAACAAAACAAGGAAAAGACCATGGGAGCTCACCTCCCATCCAAGGTCTCTCATGAGACCACCCCCGAGCTTGGGGAGAACACATTGAACAGGTTACAAACATATACACACAATCACAACATGATTTAACAAACATGGACAAAATTCCCAAATTCCCTCAAGAAGTAAACTAAGGAATTCCCATGAATTTCCTTTGTAGGGTGTGGTAGACAAAACCATGGAGATTACCATTGCATAATATACAAGGCCACACATGGACCCATATTTCTCAAATACATACAAGGCACACAAGGCCAATTTTCCCTCCTTATACCCCCATTGCCACAAAGGCTACATGCAAGGTCTCTTGGGGAAAATCACTCACCCAAGGTTCATCCTTCCCCACACATGGAGGAGACTCTACACATGGAGTTGCCTCCATTTCCACACCCCCTCTTGATTTCTCTTCCCTCCCAAGGGTGAGAGAATCTAAGAGTAAACAACCCAAAAATTCAATTACATGATAAACACATATGCAAGCTTGCTCTCACCATGACCAACCATGGGGAGCTAAAACACAACACTAAACAAAACAAACCTCCACCATGACCAACCATGGGGAGCCAAGAACATGATCATAATAACAAACATCTCAAACAAACAAAGAGAGCACATGAATTCCTACCTCAAATCCAAGCTATGGTAGAATGTTGTTAAGCCCTAATCCAAGCTTCAAGCCTTTTTTCCTCTAACTTTCTGAAAGCTCTCTAAAAATAGAGAATGGGTGAATGAATCACCCTAAGCCAAAATTTCCTCTAAATAGGGCTTCTACACCTAACCTCATAAATAAGGTTCAAACAAGCAAGTTGCAATTTTCGCTCAAGAAGGAAAATGAAATTTTAAAAGGGTCCTAAAGTCACTTTTAGGCTTCTAAAGAGGTGAAAATACCCCTAACCCATGGATACATGGAATGGGTTAACAAATTAAGCATAAAACTATCTCCTAAGGCCATTATTAACCCTCTAAACCCATGTCGAGAAATAACATCGGAAATGGGGAATGAGACTGCATAAAGATTCCTATGGCAGAAAGGTGTGCTAAGATATCCCTAAAGCTCCTAGCAAGTGCTCTCACACAACACATGATGTACCTTAATAACATTGAACATAGGTGTCAAACGACACTTCACAAAATAACATTTCACGAAAGGTACATCCAGAATAACAACACATAACATACAAACATTCAAATTACTGTTACGAAATAAATTACTTAACAACGAGGCCTCAGGTCTCTTAATAGATGGGGCCTTGGTTTAACTGGCTGTCCTACGTTCAATGTGATTTCCCCAAATGTGTTTCCATGGTCCTTCCACCTGCAATACCTAAATGGAGCATCAGTAATTCAAGGAAGAAAACCATTAAAATAAACATATATGATATAGCGAAATTTAATCATTAAATTACATAATTCAACTCATACGTCAATTGCATATAATATTCAGGATTTGATTGCACATTTCAAATGAAATTCCATAATGTAATTTAAATATCATCAAGATCATCAGGATCACGAAACATCATATAAAAATCATAAACCAAATCTACACATCATGGATCCCATATGCAGAATCATCAAAAGAACAGTCCAACGAGTCCAAACATAATATAACAGTAGTCAACAAAGTCCAAGTATCTCTGAAAGAAACATAATAAAAAAGATAGCTAATATGAATAACACAGGATCACTATGTGGGCCGAAAGTGGACCTCACATTTTGTAATTCTAATTGAGGTGGTTTTGTCCCCTTTTAAAGTGGATATTTTCCTTATGGGAAGATATTAGAAGTTCATTTATATTCTTCTCTTATTGTGGTAGATGAGGGTGTCATGCCCTAATTTTATAAGAAAAATACACCCAAAAAAAATCAAACATGATAAATTAACTTATGTTTGCATGTTGATAAGCTAAAATGCTTATAATTTTACTAATATCACTAATGGAATTTTAATATAGCTGGGTTAAATAAATCTCATACATAACCAGATAGGTCTGGGGTTAAGGTCAAGGGGAATCATGACAAGAATTGACTTATCAACATCCTTCGTTAAGGTTTAACCGCTTGGGTTCAACTAGAGTGTCTACCCTTAGCTAAGTTAAATTATTTACAAAAAGTAATGGGTTTAATAATACCTATTAATGTTCATATAGTTATTTGATAACTTTACAAATCATCGCCCTCCTCTATTTGTGATCTAACCCTTAGGAAGATATTAATAAGTTTATTATTAAATCTATACCTTTACAATGCTATAAGTTTCATTAACCACATCCCTCATTAATATTTTATAAGGTCACTTTTATAAAATTAAAAAAAAAGGACCTTAAATGTCATCTCTATACATTAAGAGACTCATCTATTTTAATAATATAAAGTCTAATATTATAATGTCCCCATTAACAAAAATAATTGACAGATTTAAAAACAAAGAAATAATATAAAATCTTATTATAATTATATTATAATAAGTAATCACTACTATGGTGTTATAAACTTTATAAAATCATTTCAAAAATAGCTATTTAAAAGATTAAACTATAACCATAGTTTAATTATATTCATAACATGTAATTTGTAAAACTAATATTTAGATTTTTACATTAGTGATTATTTTAGCATTATTGTACAACTTAGTGTTTTAGAATGAAATGATTAATTCCAAATAAATGGTGTCCTATTAAATTCAATGGATTTCCAATACCTTTTTAAATACTTAAATAAAAATCTCCCTTGTAGATAATAAAATTCAACTATAGTACAATAAATAGCACCCCCCTTATAAATTTTTAAACAAACATCACAATATAATATCATTTTTATATAATTAAAAACTTACTTAAATGATAATCATATTTTTATAAAATACAATCTTACTTCTACAATTAAAAAAAAAACATTTCTAAAATAAAACACTAATATAAATATAAATTTTAAAATCTTATTGAAGAAAAGGAAAATGAAAAAAAAGAGCCAAATAATCTAAATGAAATAAAAGAAAACACACAAATGAAAATATAATTATTACATTATTTTCTTTTAACTCAACCCTAATTAGGGTTTCTCTATCTCTTATGAGATGTTATCTTATTTTGAAAGTCCATTCTCCCTCTCTCTCATTTTCCCTTTATCCTAGACCTAATTTTGGATTAGGGTTAAAGAAAGGAATTCTCTTCTGTTTTTGTTTCTTTCTTCTTCTCTTCTCTCCCTCATACTAAGTATTTGTGTGTGTGTGTGTGTGTGTGCAGGTGGAAGGAGTGGAGGATCTATGAACCATACTTTGATTTTGTGTAGCGATATTGTTTTCAAGAGGTTCTAGAGGGACAATAAATTTTAAAAACTTATTTTTTTAGAGGTTGTCTATGAAACCCCCCCTCCCCCCCCCCCCCCACACCAATAGAGATGGATGGAAGTTGAGTGTTACCCATTATGGCCTCCACAACAGTGGTTTTGCCACTGATCATGGTGACCCACCACGTCTATGCAACCACCAAAGATCACAGGGTCGTCACGATTGTGGTGGTCATCAAAACGGTGACCACCAAGGGGGGGTCGAGCCCTCCCCCTTATGCAAGGGTAGGGTTGCGCTCCCCTCCCCATTGCTTATGATTTTTTTTGTGTAATTTTTTATTATACATTTTTCTTTAGAAAAAATGTTTATGTCACATGCAATATTTTTTTCAAAATAAAAAATTATATATATATATATATATAGATATATAGATATATATAGATATATACATATATATATATATATATATATATATATATATCTATATATGTATATAGATATATATATATATATATATATATATATATATATATATCTATATATGTATATGTATATATATATATATATATATATATATATATATATATATATATATATATATATATATATATATATATATATATATATATATATATATATATATATATATATATATATATATAATATGTATATGTATATATATATATATATACATATATAGATATATATATATATATATATATCTATATATGTATATGTATATATATATATATATATACATATATAGATATATATATATATGTATATATATATATATATATATACATATATAGATATATATATATATATATATATCTATATATGTATATGTATATATATATATATATAGATATATATATATATATATATACA